>VALG01010511.1:33645-48537 GCA_009835305.1 Ipomoea purpurea
ATTATCCACAATATATATATTTTTAATGTTTATTTACTTTATAGATGTCATCGGTATAACCACTCAAGTTACTTAATTAACTGTCAGCATGCAGAGCTATGTCCTCGTGTTGCACGAATGAACTTGCAAAAGCGATTGCTAAAGCCCACAAATAATTTTACTATTAATTAAAGTCTGAAATGCATGGTGTTGAACTAGAGAGAATGTATTTCGTTTCTAATAGTTGAATTTGGGTATATTATTACTTCGTATTTGTTGTGACGTAGTTATAGTAGTACAATATAGGAAGATCAAAAATAGCAAAGATAAACATTGTTTTATATACCAATTAATAACGAGAAAGTGAAGGTTGCCAGAATACGGCTGTGTCCGTTACTCTACATCTATGAATAACAATGCTGCTCGCATGTTACAAACTAATTGTCCGCCAAATACCCAAATAGACTCACAGTCATAAGGCTTAGTGATCTAGCACGATAACATAAATGACATGCAATCGTAAGATTGTGCAAATTTGGATTATAAACAAGTTTTGTCACTGCGGTGTAATTCATACACATAGAAGTTTCTATACTGTATCACGATAGATGAATCTTTTGGGCAATCAGCGTGACGATTAGACTAGCTAAGATTATTTAGCAAGACTCGTACATTATGTGACTAAAGTTATATAAACCTGGTTTGCTTTTATGTGTTTGATTGGAATAAACTAATCGAATTCCCATTATGTGTTATGCTTTTTGGCTTGGCTATGATATGTCATAATTCTCAGTTCAAGATAAGAAGAATCATTACGTAAGAATTTCTGTTGTATGTTAGAAACTGTATAATCCACACATTTGTTTCTCATCATATAAAATGAGATTTTTCAAAAAAGATTCATTTTTTAAAATATAAGGAAGTCCCAATATAATGTTTATTTACGTTCTTTCCTTGCGTTTATTTATTGATTGGTAGGGTAGATAATATGGGGATCTGGTGGATTTACCTGTTTTGGAGTGCGTAATACAGTGAAAGAGACAACTTCTACCTATTGTTTGTTCATGTTTAGGTTCATTGCTACTGAAAATGAATTAGAATAACAGATTTTGGGATAAACGATGGTTTATATAATATACTTAAAAATCAAACTCTATGAATATTACTTAATGAATAATTAACGATTGAATGATTGAATTTATCATCGGGAAAATATAATAAAAACACAACAGAACTAACAATATTTGATTCTGTAACAAACCAACGAACAACGAATCAACAATATAAACCAAAACTGCCAATATCAAATAAGATTCATTATCTTGTAATTCTAAGATTCCAGTTGCAACGGTGTCGAACTAAGCTTATGAATGAGTTTCAAAAAGTGAGACGCAGAAGCGGTGAGAGATTAACCCCCTATACACAGTGAACCTGAGTCCATAATGGACTATTAACATATGTATCAGTACATTACTGTCACTGTCAATAAGTTTATATCATTTCTAGAACATTGTGTTCTAACGAATTTTAATTTACGCAAAGTTGGATCCGGATTCATGGTAGATAGCAGAATTTCTCGTCATCTTATTTTATTCAGACGGTTGTATTTGATGTACTTTGAAAATTATATTTAGTATGTAAATTCAATTCTAGAGATAAAACTTAGATATGTATCGGTATGAGGAGAGAGTAACGGAAAAAGATTTATGAAGAATTCAATCGTAAGATAAAAAAATGAGAATTCTTAATCCACTCTTGATGTGAACCTGACTTGCCAAGACAAAGAATCTAGGAGAGATATTTCAATGTTGATCCGAAAATAATTTAACGGAAGTTATGAGACTTTCATCATTTTATTCTATTTATAGGTATCCAAGGTATTAAAATGATATTTCTTTTATGTACTTTTAGTTTCCGTTGAGTTAACTGTTTCATATTAATTTTCAGATTATTATGTCCATTTTTGAGGTATGTATTATATATGAGTGGTTGTTAGCTACTCACTTCAACGTATCTACTTATTATGTTATCATAAATTTTATGTGTTAATCAATACCTGTTGTAATAACCTACTCTCTACTTATTAAGATGTGTTAGCAATACAGTCAGTGTCCATAACTTCTTGTAATTTACCCAAGCAACATCGGGAGTGAATAATTCTAGATATACAATATAATCTATTTCAGTGAAGTGGTTATTATTTCGGGAGTTATTTAAAATGAGACACATTTATTAGTATTAAACATGTGAATAATATAAAATAACTATATTTTTGTGACTGCAGTACAAGGGATAATAAGTATAGATGATGAAATTCACAAGTTGGCATGAATCTAATCTTAGTTATATTTAAACGTCTCGAATCATAAGACACACAAGGATGCTACATGTCGACCACTTCTGAAAGACCTATATTGATTTTTAATATTGTGCATTGTTCTACATGTTGGTCACGTTGTGATGTCACATTGATAAAACGATAGACATTAGTTCTCAATTTATATAGTATTATATTAAGATATAAAATTTTATTCCTATACTTAATTGTTTTTTACCTACTTTATCATAACGTCGCATGTAAATGCCCTTAATTTTGGCAATCGTATGATTGCCTTTGGCATTTTAATTTAACGGAATTGATTCACAATTACGGCGCATCATAATTAAAATTTAAATTGTTCAATTCTTGTAGTGTCGGCTTTGCGTGCACTTCTATACAAATTAAACTGACATCTATTTATATAGGTAACTGTGGTCTAACTAGTATGATGCTGAGGAATTCATTGATAATCAGTGTAATATAATTTGTAGTATTAAGTTATTTTATATTTATGTAACAAATTTATTATTAGCAATATATTTTAGAGATCTACTATAATTATAAGACATAACTAGATAAAACAACATAGAAATAGGAGTTTTCAGATGTGATAAATAAAAAATAAAAATAAGAAACACACAGAGAATAAGGATAATTTTAATAAAATTATAAAAAACATATATAGAAAAATGGAATTTAAAATTAAAAAAAACATAATAGGAAAATAAGCAAGAAAAAAAATTTTTTAACAATTGATAATATAAAATATTTGTGAACAACGATAATATGTGTAATGTAATTCTGATTTATTATTTATATTAAGTAAGTCTATTATATGTGCTTGGTTATACAAATCTTTATGGATTCAACGGTCTGTTACATTAAGTACATTCTCTTAAATTTGCAAAGATAATAAAAACATAAATAATGTGATAATTACATAAATGATAATTTAATTTGTAATATGAGCATTTTGTCAACAATTATGGAGTATGCTTTCGTTCATCAATATATGAAGAGTAGAGAACCCCATCTACAGACTTTCAAGTGCAATATTTCAAAAAATATATATATTAATAATGAACAATTTATGAACGACGAGTCGTTTGTTATAACTTGTATTCTAGAACATCAATATAAGTGTTTGATTAGCAGTTACACGCATTATTGCTTGTAACAATACGCGTCTGCACACTGCGGTTCCGAAAAACAGATTAAAATTTGATCAAAGAGAGATTGATATCTCAAACAGTTTTCGAATAGTTTTTTTGAGGAAGCATAATTAATTAATTTTGTGATATATACCATGATAATGCACTAAGGTCAAATCAAAAATAAATTTTCACTAAGTCATTTTCGAATAGTCAATTTACATTCGCATGAAAGTTTATTATATATTAATACACATTGAAACGAATTGAATTTAGCATCATGGCCATTACAGTTTGAATATTTTGGTCCATCTAAGTCACGCCTACCATCAAACTAACTCTAGCTTATATACACATGTTCTCTCTAGTCACATTAAACTAAGCTACACAAGCAAATATATTTGAATGGCAAGTTTTCCACAACTCAACCACCTCCATGAACACACTACATTCAATCAACTAACATTTCTATTTAATTTACCAATTACACCAATTATAATGGTGTATTTTAGACATAACATTTCTCAACTATGCATACTGATTTGTACTAGTTTATTATCTTAGATATCTACAAATACATTGTCTTTATATACATTCATTTCGGTATTTGGAACATGATGATAATTTTATAAATACTTATATCCTTTTCACAGGTTTTGTAAAACTGAGTACTATGTTAGATGATTTTTCCACTGTATTTCAGTAACTGAGAGCCAAAACAAATCCGCGACTTCAGCTCGTCATGTTACACAACGAGTAAACACTGGACGGTTTTTAAGTGGTCTACATACTACCGCCTACTTGTCTTTCTCAACTGCCCCGTGAATGATATCTGAATGGTTTTAATTGTGCTGTTCAACTGTCGCGTCTTTTCCTGTCTTCATACCATCCCTAAAACACCCCTTCGTCTCTCAACAAATATTCATGATACAATCGCAGTCACACAGTACTTGCGCCTGGGCATTTCAAGACCGTCTTAGATAGATCAATCTTTTTCTCAGGCTATAGAGGACGTGTCTATCTGTGAGTAAAAATCTACAAGAGATGTGAGAGCAATATTTAATTTACTCTTAGATAGCTCTCTCTTCCATGATCACTTCTTAAACGAATGTTTTATCCCTATTCTTCTTACATCTTTTTCAATTCTTGGATGTTGGCTATGTGATGAATTGATTGCGAGGATTTTGACAGTTACCTGCGAATGCTTTCATAGATATTTCCTATTTCATCTGTTATAGGAAGTGTTGACTTACATGTTGAATTCATAAAGTGAGTTAAGATCAGAATATGCGTATCTATCTACAGGCAACACATCCTAATTGATAATCCCTTTCCACTCCTATGATCTCTTTAACGTATTTAGGATACATATAGATATCCAATATAGGCTACTAATTGCATATTAGTGCGACTAGTGACGTCTTAGAAAATTCTAGGACGGTAGTAAGTATGCCAAACGCGACATCTCGCTTGTGGCCTAAACGGCCTTATGATTGGCGGCTTATCTAGAACATGCATACACGATTGTTATTTTGGTGTGTGTCATCTACAGGGGTCAATATAGTGTGTGGACACTCCTATATGATATATATATATATAGACATCACCTTTTTAAAACCTACCTTTTCATGTCATGGAAGTTATGATGGACCCCCATATTCATTGGTGCCATAATTGTGTTTGATTGACGGTTGTTTGTAGGCAGGTTTAGTCACCGTCCCATGTGTTAACATTTATTTGTGGATTTTCTCCCGATTCATAACACCATTTGTGATTTGGTTGAGAACATTGCAACTGTCATTTGAAAATTCCACTTTAAGTTCTCTTCACATAGTTGGCTTATACTAATCAAGTTTGCTTTTAGTCCTTGTACTAGGAAGACTTTTGTATAGTCTGTAGCGTACGTTCAAAAATTCCGCTTGCGATAATTTTTCCTCTTCCTTCGTTTTTATACTGGATGTTCTCTAAATTTTCTGGATTCCAGTCATATGCCTAGAGCATCCGCTATCAAAATACCATATGTCTTGTTCTTTGTTTGTCTTAGAGGTATATGCAACATTTGCTCTTTTGTCACCCAGATTTTCTTGCTGTTATTTATGTTGTGTGTTGACCATTCTCTGTTGCTTTGCTGGTAATAAAAATCATTCTGTCTTTTGTAGCAGTGTGCTTTGATGTGTCCCAGTTTATGACAGTAATAGCATCTTATTCTTCTTCGTGTTGGAAGCGGTGTTGCGACACGTCGTGTATTTCAGTTTGTGGATTTCATTGGATTCTGAGGTTGGAGACCTAGTCTTTCGGTAAAGTTCCTTGATTTCCTGCAGTAGTTTTGCTTCCTCTTTTGGAAGTCTAAAAGTTCGTTTTGAGCTTCTTTGTATCATTTTTCTCCCCGATCTTTCTCATCTTTTAAAAACTGATTTCTTTCATGAGTTCTAGATTTATTTTGATGATCTGCTCCCATTTGCATTTAGTTGAGTGTATGCCTCTAGTAGTTCTTGCATGTCTTCACCATTGTTATTTTCATGATTGGCGGTGAATGCCACGAAATTGGTGTTGACGTCTTCTTCACTGTCTGAGTCATCACTCAATGTTGTTATGTATGTTTTTTTTTTTCCATTTAAGGAGTGACACATTCTATAATTGGATGTGTCCAAATCCTTTGCACTCATTAAAGCATATTGTAAATACCGTTCTGTGTATTCATTGAATTTATGTCTAATTCGTTTGTTACGTGACATGCCTACACGACTCATTTGCATCTGGATTTTTGAATTCTTGTTTATTAGTTAATTGCGCCTAGGCGTTATATGGCGGTAGGCACAAGTTATACTTCTTCTCACGCCCCGATGAACTTGTCTGAGCGAACTATGCTGTCCTTTTTGATGAATCCAACCATCTGATGTGAATATCATTTTGGAGTCAATAGGTGCAAATGATCCTGTTCCATGGTTTCAGAAAGATAGATCCGACTTGAATTCACTCCACATTGGTGTCTCTTGTGAGAGTGTAGACTTTATAATCCCCTCTATACTCTAATTTAGTCCTATTTATGAATTTATATCTGACACTACATCTCAAGCGCATAGGTTTGAAGGTTTCCAAAGATATAGACAATATGGTAATCAAATTGATATAATGTTTGGTCTTATCGGAATTACTGATAGTCATACACTTATCACCATAAATTAAAAAGACGATCTTCCAGGACATGATGAGCTGGTAAACCTTAGCTCTATCTAACTTGATAGTAACGTATTAGGTATACGTCCTTTGCAATGGAAAGTTCATCTATCGTGATAATCGGATTTGATAGAGTTCGCTCCTGTCATGAGTGGATTATGCGAGTAACTCAAAATAGATTTATGACGAGTTATGAGAAAATCGGCAAAATAGGCATCAATCAATTAAAAGGAAATTTTAGTACATGTAACGACTGATACTCATCAGTATCTGTGACCATGTCGTATCCTCTATTAATCTCTGTCGACATTACCTCCTTATATTCGGATATTTTGTATTGCAATCAATTAACTGTTGGAGTAGAAGACATATCTATTACAGAGTGATGTTCTATGCCCTTCAAACTAAATTATTATTTTAATTCTTCATGTTTTTCAAACAGAACTTATAGCTTATTTGTAAATTAAATAAACTTTACAAATCAGAGCATATATGTAAATCTCCTATATTGTGATGGGTGAATTGAATGGGGTATGGAGTGGTTGAGTTGTTGGAAAATGCCATTCAAATATGTCGGGTAGGTAGAGAAATGATAAGCGTTAGGGGTGACTAGATGGACCAAAATCATTCAAATATGTTCCCATGCATTCAATTCGTGTTCATTTAATATGGATGTAATGTGACTCTACTTAGTGAAAATTTATTACTAGTGCATGTGATATTTCAAAATTTGCTATATCAATCTCCATCAATTTATATCGTACACCAGGGCGCGCATTGCATTGTGCGCCCTGATATAAAACGACGTCGTTTCATATTTTATTTTATTTTTTTGAAATTTCGCTAGCCTGTGTTGGCGGTTAACTTTCTTTTAAAAAAAATCTCATGTTAAAAAATGTACATAATTTATGTTAGAATACACATACTTGTATACATGAATATACATAATTGTATAACAAAATACACATACTTAAAAAAAAAAAAGATAATACACATAATCTAACATAATACATAATATATATAAACTTTTAACATAATACACATAAATTTATTGTTTCGGATGTACATAATTGTATAAAAAATATGCATAATTGTATAAATAAATACACATAATTACGTCAACTCACTACATAACTTACCAAAATGATGTCATTTTGAAAGGCACGAGGCGCACAATATTATGTGCGCCGTGGTGCAAGGCATAACGATTGCATGCTACCGAAATTACGCGCGTGTAAAGTGGTAAAAAACAATAAAGTATGGGAAAATTAATATCTTAATAAATCTAATTGGACATGTCAGGTAGTATAAATACACACAAATGAAATAATGTCTTGGTGAATGTAGCATGACTAAGTTATACAATAAATCATGATTCATTTTACTTTGTCCTGGTTCAAAATGACATTTAAATTATATTTATTATAAACACATAATTTTTGAATCAAATATTCAAATCCACAATACAAGTTGGACCCTAGTCTATTGTATAACAATTGATGTAACACAAAAAATTTAGAGAAAATTTAAGTTAAAGAATATATATACAAATGAAAATAACGAAAAATACCTATACTAGAAAAATTTATGAACAATATAATATAAAATGAAAGTCTCATAAATTCCGTAACTACTATTCTACAATCTTAATCTATCATCTAGCATTGTCAGTCAGGTTGCAACAAATGTTAGAATTGGACTTACTTACCGAGCAATTTCATAAATTGGTAACTCTCACATAAGTGCTCTATCTCTAGATTGAGTGACACAAAAATTTCAAAGCACAATACAAGTTAAATAAAAATGACGAGAAATTCTGCATCATGGTTATTAAACTAGTGCACAATGCCAATAGTACTAGAGAATTGATAAATAATACCAAATGAAAGGATGTATTCATAAACATTCTGCACTACTTTTTGAACCTCAAGCTAGTTGAGATGGTTGATTGGAATCTTCAGAATTCAAGAAGAATCTTTTGAGGCGTGTTTTAGATTTAGCCACCTGTTACAGAATCACAAATTAATCTCATTCTTTTCCCATGATAAATTCAATCAATCATCGTATTACAGTAATATTCAAGAGTTTAGTTTAAGTATATACCTCGTTATCCCAATCTGTTTTCCATGTCATATAACACAAGGCAAGTGTCTCAGTGACCACCCCAAAAATCATCCCAAACCCAAATACCCTACCAAACAATATAAGCAAGAAGAATATCACAACTTTGGGACTCCTGTATATGATGAGAACAAGGAGAACTGTACTACAATTCATACCTTAACTTGAAGATTAGCTACATAGCCAAGCAAAGCACCAATGGGTATTCCAACACCATAAAAGCAAACCAGGTTTATAACTGCACTGTGGTTTGTAAACCTGCTCCAATCGACACGCCTGATGCCCAAAGTTCAAGTGAAAGAAAGAAATTCTTAGTAAAAAGCAGTGAAAACTTAACCAAATTTGCACAATCTTAACTTGCTGACAGTACTGGATAAATACTATTGAGCAATACAGAGAATGCGAGCAGTATAGAGAGGTCCGACACAGCATCTGCAACCTCCTTCTCGTTGGTAAACATGTATCCAATTTTGTTCCCAAACACCAAGCACACAACAAAGAAGAATAACCCAATCACAATCGAATTCCCTATAGCTACTTTAATAGAAAATATTTGTAGCTTTAGCATCCCCTTTGCCAAGTTCATTTCGCACACGTACACTGCATCGAAGTTAATTAAGTACAAAATTATACGATGAAATAACATATATATATTGATGGTAAAAACTAGTTAATGGTAACGTACCAGACACCCCGAGTAAGCCCAAGCTGATCATGAATAACCATGCATATACATTAATGCTGTAGAATGAAATTAAGTCAGTTCGAGTGTTACATACATTACTGCTGCAATAACCATTCAACAGATCATAAAGAAAGTGTACTATTAGGCTACCTGATGGAGAAGCCTGATATGGCAACCTCTGCATTCTTCATATATCCAGCTAGCAAACCAATATAGCATAGTACCATAGCTCCAAACTAGAAACCAAATTAAAGATATTGGAAGTGGCATTGATCAAAGTTAAGTAATGAATTGAATTGAAAAGCCCGCACAGTAGCTCAGTTAGTTTCAGGTGACAGATTGTGGAAAAGGGACGCAGGACTGAGCCCTAACAGTGTCAGTGTAAGAGTCGCACCCAATACGGTGGACTCCTTGTGAGCACTAAACACAGGTCCTCAAAGTTATGAAGTGAAAAGTACTTACCAAAGCATAAGTCCTGAAGATATGAGAGCTTGACAACAGGGAAGATATCTTTGAAGGCATCCATTGTAAACCCTCTCCATGTATTTGGGCACCAGCCTCCAAATATGTACACAAACTCACCGATCACAACGAACCAGGAGGATATGGAGAGGGCAATCATGGCACCCGCAACCCAAACTCGAACTTGTAAACTAATAACCAAGAAAGTGGGATGTGGATGACAAATTGCGCTATAGATAGCCACGCAATAATCATGTTCTTTTGCTGCGCTTGCAGATACATTTGGATGGTGGTGCTAAATACTACGCTGTAGACGAAAGGAATGAACCACAGAGAGATATATCCAGAAGCCTCTGCAATGGATTCTTCCTCTCCAAGAAGCTTGAATAATGGGGTGGCAAAAAAGTAATACGGAATAAAGATTGTCAATGTCACCAAATCAACAATCCATGATCTTTGCAAGTAAATTCCCAGCATATGATACTGCCCAGCTCCATATGCTTGCCCACATAGAGTCTCTGTTGCACTCGACATTCCTAACTGCAATTAAAACACCCAGACATAAACATGCGAATTCGGATCAAATGAGAATCACATTTTCTGTGCAAACTTGCTAACAAGAATGCCTGATTATGCATTAAAAATTACCAAAATTCCATTGAGGAATCGGACAATGAGAGTTTGAACAAGGGCATAAGCAGCAAGATCAAGCTCGCTGACGTGCCAATGAATGACTGCGTGGCTATTATACTTCCAAATGAAGTCACCCGCGAGAGTACACCTGGCAATGCAATTCTCCATATCTTTGCGGGATTCCTCGTATACCCTAACTTTCAGATCATCACTTGTGTTCTCTGCTTGAGAACTTAGCAGCCTTTTATGTATGTCATTATCCATATCTCTATATCACACAACAACAACAGCATGGAATTCAAGAATCAGTAACAAGTAAAATTAATATTTAATCATGAGCTTTGAGCGTTAATTAATTCTAGACAAACTCGACCCTCTCCAAAATATTACCATTTACCATCGACCCTCTCCAAAATATTACCATTTACCATCGCTATCGTGACTAAAAAACTTTGTATCCTTATAAATACATCTCTTCATCATGTACTTTAGATTATTATAGATTGACCAATAATAACATAATTTTCAGAACTATTGTTCTTATAGGATATCAGTATACGAACAATACATGGCTACAAACCATATCAAGAAAAAAAAAAAAAAAATCACCGCCACAAATCTCGCCGGGAGCCAGTGAAATGTTAATATTAATAGTTGAAGGACCATGAGTGATTAAATTGGACTACGAATATTTAAATTTGAAAATCGGACCACAAATAGTCAATTTTAAAGTTTAGGACTAAACGTGGCAAAACCACTATACTTGTAGAACCTCATATGATATTAATTTCATAAAAAAATATTATATGTGCATAAAAATAATACTACATGTTCATAAAAAATATAGTGAATTTATGTATTGAGTTATATACCTCCAATGTCCTCCGAGTTTAGAGATTTACCAGTTGTGGTCATCCGAGTTTTAAATGACCTCCAATGGTCCTCATGTTTTAAAAATAATCACTCGTGATCTTAATTTTTTTTACGAATGATTATTTTTTAAAACATGGAGGCCATTAGAAGTCATTTAAAACTTGAATGACTACAACCAGTAAATCGCTAATATTCAGAAGACCATTGGAGGTATTAACTCTTATGTAATTTCACTTACGACTTTTATGGAACCAAATCTACCAATCATTCAGCAATTAGTTTACAAATATTTAAAGAACGACTCGGTAAAAAGTAATTATTGATCTCAACCACCCATCATGAATTTATTAATGGTTGGAATTTTAGTATTAAAAATACGATGTTCTCTAGACTTTCTTCGTTTATTTTCCCATAACCATCTACCTAAATGGATGAATCAAATAAGTTCTCATGTGCAAGCACATTCTTACGGACTCGAACTCTCATATAACTTTTTCCGCTTATTTTCCCGTAACCGTCTAGCCTTTTTCTGCTTATTTCCGGTAACAATGAGATAGAAAATTTGTTTACGCAATTTAAAGATAAACATCAAGTTTGGAGAGCACGCCAAAACTTCTAAAAACATACAATAATTTAGAAAGTATTTACATCAATTTTAGCTAAAAAATAACATAATGCCAACAAAATACAGGCACCACTAATAATGCTACACCAACAGTGCATATGGACATATTGTGACAATATTTTATGTTCCTTAAATTCTCTACAGTAGTATCAATCACCGTTATAAAAGAAGTTAATGAAATACAAAATTTTATTTCTTTTTTTTGAATGACTGGCTTATTACAGGCTGTAGTATCTGTTCATATATGGTTTTCACCTATCGGACACAAAGAACTCAATAACGCCTCCATGAGGTTCGAACCACAACCTTCCAAATGCGAAGTCAACCCCGGACATGTAGACCAAATTTATTTTCTTTTTAATTCCATTATTTACTATATCTGCCCGGTCGGATTCATGCTATGGAGAAGAAGCTTGAATAAGAGTTTTTACTACATGGACTCTCAAATTCTACTCTCATTTGTACTCCCTTGAGGTGGCAAATCAAGATTGATTATTTTAAATATATGCGTCCATAGAAAAGTATCTACATCAAAAATGATGTAAAGAGAATACAAGTTGAGAGTATAAAGATAGTACACCAAGTATTTTTTGAAATCGAATCATTAAAGGTGTAGAACAAAAATAAATAGGTGCCAATTCAGCCAATAGGAACCACGTCGACGGTCAGGAATATATCATCATTATAGTACGACAAGGCGACAAGAAAATTAAACATGAATATATTCTATTGACTGTAAAAAGGATTTAAAAAAAAAAAAAACAATATTTCACAACTAAGAGAGAGAAACGTTAATGCAGCAATTGCATCCTTGCAGGCTGTGGTGTGTTTAGTAAAAATAGTTGTTCATTGATTGTGTTATGGATTTGACTAGTTAATAGTATTAGTTGATGTAAAAAGAAATAATTATTTAGTAAATGAGCTGATAGTTGAATATATATAAAATGACTTTCTTAAAAAATTGATCGGAAAAATTTTTTAAGCAGTTTTTTGAATCTTAACATTTTTGAACAATAAATTATTATTAAAAAAACTAATTAATCAAACACACTCATATGGATTGTTTAACTAAATCAAACTACTAATAAATTAATATGTCAAAATTAATTAATAAGCTAAATATGTTACCAAACAAGGCCTGTATTTCTGTGGGTGGAAAGGTCGAACATGGCTGCTCGATCTCTCGCATAAACAACGCAGTGCAGTACAGTACATGCATAAGGCATTAATTAAGGCGATAGACTTACGTCGATTAAGCTCGGCCGGTTTTTGGTCGCCGGAGTTTCTGCTCTTCTTCTTCTGAACCGCCGAGCAGCGCTGATCTGGCGAGCGAGAGAGAGAGAGAGAGTGAGAGAAAGAAACGAGATGAAATGATCGTATCTTACATATATGGCTCAACGACCTGTACATATTTATGGTTGACTTTTCTGGTATAGAACAGTACGCTTTAGAATTTGCCATTGAATAGTTAATATTATTCATTCTTCACAATAATCTAATATGGTAAAAACTTACGTGAGACGGTCTCATAAATTCTTGTTTATAAAACGAATCAAGTTAATATGAAAATGTAATACATATATAAATATTATATAATAATAGAAATAAAATATTAATTATTTATAAGAAAAATGGTAAATACTTGTACACTTTTATTTATTATTGACTGCAACATCTACGATGAGGCGTGGAAATAGTCCACCACTGTGCGCCGCAGCCTGCTCAACGCCACGGTACTGCCGTATCTTGCATACTGCCGAACTGCCACCACACCCGTTGGAGCTGCCTGTCGATGTCCTACCCCACCGGCCTGCCTCGCCGAACATCACCCTGGTGCATCAAATCCGCCGGTAAAGTGTTACATGGACGCAGCTACCACCACGGAACGGATACCGCTGCTGTTGGTGCGATCCTCCTCGACGCAGGCCATACTGTCGGCGTTCAGATGCACCGTTAATAGGATGCCACTCCCTCTATAATATCGCTGAGGCTTTTGCATAGCAGAGAAGTAATTATCATGGTAAGAGGAATGACAATCTATACAAGTATATTACAGGCATTTGCCAAGGTGCTAAGTCTTATCTATCGGGACCAATTAATCACACCACGGTCATACCTGGGTTATGCTATCGACAACTGCAAAACTCATAATCTACGTTTACATTATTGCTCAGTTATTTACATTCCTAGATTAAAGAATTCATTAGCTCATACTCTAGTTACTACACCTTTTACTTTTGATACTGCTATGTACTGGGACAATGTCCCTCCGGACTTTATTTAATACACTTCTATAAATACAACCACCAGGTTGACTTTTAAAAAAAAACATTTTTATTTAAAATATTATATTTTTTTAAAAGTATTACACATTTTTTTATAAGTAACAATCTTTACTTTTATTTGTATTGTATTTTTTATATAATTATTATATTTTCATATTCATCTTCTTTAGGCAATCATTTTTATCCTTAATATTATTTACTTTGACATGAAAATGATGCCACGAATCATAATATTCAAAGTGATGTGACAACGTGTATAAAAAGTGGTAATTTTAATATCCAAATTTGAGACAACATGTTGACGAGACAAAAAAAGAAAGCTATAAAAGAATAAAAAATGTTTAGCGGGGGGACCAGACAAGTTATAAGAATAGCTTTGTTTCACGTGGATCGTTTTTCTAATTTGTTGTTATCATAAAATATGATACCCGGCCTTCAATAATACACGGTCTTACACTTGAAAAATAATGGTTTATGTCATTAACTCATTATTATGTGTTACGTGTGGTGAGAGCTAATTCAATTACTATATTATTTAATTTAATATCAGTAAAAAAAAAAAAAAACTATGGATGTAAACA
>VALG01010512.1:0-10077 GCA_009835305.1 Ipomoea purpurea
AATAAATAGATTTGAAATCACAAATGCCTTTATTCTATAATCTTGATAAGTTTTTATGTTGGAACACATTATAAAACATAATAATTCTAATAATCTTGAGTGCTATAAATTAAACATCTTATGCATAAGTGAAGTGAAGAAAAAAAGATTTAAATAAAAAAGTATTCTAAACAATAATAATGAGAGTGTTTATTTATTTATTATTTGTTTTGCAATAAATAAGAGATTCTACTCCGCTGAATCAGCCACCTATACACATGTAAATAAATAAATCATAAGTGTTGTGGTCTGGTTTATGAGTAAGCACCTTAAAATTGAAAACCCAAACAAGTCTGGCGTAAAATGGCGAGTTTTGGGGAAGTTCATTTGGAAAAGTCAAAATAAGAAAACAATTAATTTTTGATTGCTTGAACTTTTGATAGAGTATGAGATTGTGCTGTTTAAATCTTACATTAAATTGTCTCGGTCTTTAGTTATTCTTATCATTTTTTGCACCTGCCACTGTTGATGATAGTAATGAGTTTCATTTGTGGTTTTAGGTTTTTGATTCTGTGAAATTTTCATTTTTCCTATTGAGTTTTTGTAATATCATGTATGATAAGGGGTGTCTCACAGTCGATTTCCGAGCCACTTTTTATCTAGTTTATTTCAGTGGTATAATAGATTTATGAATTCATCTAGTCCTTATAATGTTTTATTACATTTCTTTAAGGTTTGGCACTATACTGTTGCATTGAATTGACTAAGAATTTTGACTCGCAAAGTTTCATTTTGGTACAGCGATCGTATCTTCTATGATCTGATTTTGAATGCTTTGGTCATATTCTTTCTTTCTTAACCAACTGTCTTGCGTTGAGGACAGGACAAGGTTGATACAAGGTAAGTGCTTGGGGAGCCTTTCTGATATACATTATTGCTCGCTTAGGTTGGTTTGCTTTTGGAAATTATTAGTTCTGTTTATTATTCGCCTTATAAGTAGTTGTCAGCTCAGGCTTGTGCTAATAATTAATTTAATTTTACATTTATTTTTATTATATTATTGATTTACTTAGTTTTTATATTACTGTTTAATTTTGAAGTCTGTTTTGTTATTTTAGTTTAAGTTAGCCAATAATTGTCTTAACCACATTTATTATGTTTTTTTTTATTACTAGGGGATGGCTTCGTTCACCCGTGTCTTATGCATCTGGTTATATTTTGATATTGTTTGTTTAATTATATTAAAAAATATTTAAGATCTGATATATATAACTATTTAAGAGTCACTTATTTTTCCTGACAATTCCATAATTTATTATCGCTAGAACTACTAGTTAATATTATAATTCTACTTACGAATTTAATCTTTTCACTCGTTATAATTCTTACATTAATTTTTCACAATAATACTTAATTGAATTTATTTTTAACTTACTTAATTACTGTTTAGTTATTTATGCTTTCATGACTCATTTTTATTATTACTTATGTATTCTTATAATCATACTTTATTACTTATATATTACTTGCAGATCATTATTACTTTACTATCGTGATATATGGTATTATTAGTATTGTATTATAGATGTTCGTGTTGCTAAGTATATTGTTTAGTATTTTATTATTACATATATGGCGCTATATGGAGAGCACACAATAGGATAAGTATAACACACACAGTGCACATATATTAAGAGCTAAGTCTTAGTTATATTGGTATTATTCGTGAGTCACAATAATATTTAAAACAATATTTAACTGCAAGGTAAGCTCATTGGTCATAGATGTGAAACTTTGGAAGAATGACCAGGGATTGAGGTTTACCAAGCTGCATGCGTGGGAGCAACCTCTCAAAGTGAGAGGGGGACTCTTAGCGCAGTAGAGTCACGATCTAGCCTCTTGTGGTTCAATGTTCAGTTGAGTCACCATGATTTACATCCTTCCAAATGCTCTGTCGGGCAGGAGTGTGGGGGGCCCTCTTTCCGATAATTAACAATAATTATGAAATTCTAAAGGATTATTAAAAAAATGCACGGGACAATTTTTTAATTAAAAAATTTAAAAATTCATTAATAAAACATAAAGTTCTCATAAGTTTTTTCTTAGAAACTAATTTAATAAAAGCATTTTTTTTTTTAAATTGGTGGGCCAAACCGCCTACGGCTGTTTGCGGTGGATAGATCTCGAAAAAATATCGCGATTTCAAAAAAACATTTGTCCAAAAACGGACAACCGAGTCAAAAGTTGCATTGCGAACTTTTGACATTTTCACAACTTTTCAGAATTATAGTACGAATTGAGAAAGTTGAAATCAATATATTTTTTGGAAAAGAATTTTTAGGAATTGGGGAAAGTTAAAATTTCAGTGTTTTGTGTTTATATATAGTCATAATTAGATAGATGTACAAATAAATTGTATTACACTATTTTATAATTTAGAATAGAATTTTTACCCAGAATTATATACGAATGGAAAGTAGAAAATCAATATATTTTATTGAGAAGAGAGATTTTTAGAATTGGGCGGGAAGTTAAATTTCAGGATTTTGTTTTTTATATATAGTATAGATAGATTAGATAATACAAATAGAATGTATTAAACTATTTTATAATTTTAGAATAGAATTTTTACCCAGAATTATAAGTACGAATGGAAAGTAGAAATCAATATATTTTATTGGAAGAGAGATTTTTTAGAAATTGGCGGTAAGTTAAAATTTCAGGATTTTGTGTTTATAATAGTATAGATTAGATTAGAGTGTACAAATAGAATTGGTATTACACTATTTTATAATTTTAAATAGAATTTTTACCCAGAATAATTGTATCGAATGAAAGTAAGAAATCAAATATTTTTATTAGGAAGAGAGGTTTTTTTAGGAATTAGTGGGAATTAAAAATTTCATGATTTTGTGTTTATATAATAGTATAGGATTCAGATTAGATGTACAATAGAATTTATACACTATTTTATAATTTTAAGAATAGATTTAACCCAGATATATACGAATTGGGAAAGTAGAAATCAATATATTTTGGAAAAGAGATTTTTTTAGGAATTGGGCGGAAGTTAAAATTTCAGGATTTGTGTGTTTATATATAGTATAGATTGAGATTAGATGTACAAATAGAATTGTATTAACACTATTTTCATACAATTTTAAAATAGAATTTTTACCCAGAAAATTATAGTAAGAATGAGAAAGTTGAAATCAATATTTTTTTTTCGGAAAGAGA
This sequence comes from Ipomoea purpurea, assembly GCA_009835305.1. Taxonomy (NCBI): domain Eukaryota; kingdom Viridiplantae; phylum Streptophyta; class Magnoliopsida; order Solanales; family Convolvulaceae; genus Ipomoea; species Ipomoea purpurea. The sequence goes on from VALG01010512.1 coordinate 3,217, forward strand.
TTTTTTTAGGAATGGGCGGGAAGTTATAAATCTAGGATTTTGTGTTTATATATAGTATAGATTTAGATTAGATGTACATAATAGAATTGTATTACCACTATTTTATAATTTTAGAAAGAATTTTTACCCCAGAATTATAGTAGAAATGGAAAGTAGAAATCAATAATATTTTATTGGGAAAGAGAGATTATTTAGAAATTGGGCGGAAAATTAAAATTTAGGATTTTGTTTTTACATATAGTTATAGATTAGATTAGATATCCAAGAGAATTGTACTTACACATTTTATAATTTTAGAATAGAATTTTTTACCCAGAATTATAGTATGAATGGGAAAGTAGAAAATCAAATATATTTTATTGGGAAGAAGAGATTATTTAGGAATTGGGCGAAAGTTAAATTTTAGGATTTTGTTTTTTACATATAGTATGATTAAGATTAGATGTTCCAAGGAAATTGTATTACACTATTTTATAATTTTAGAAATAGAATTTTTTACCCCAGAATTATTGTATGAATGGGAAAGTAGAAATCAATATATTTATTAGGAAAGAAGATTTTTAGGAATTAGGCCGGGAAGTAATTCAGGATTTTGTGTTTTATATATAGTATAGATAGATTAGATGTACAATAGAATTGTATTACACTATTTTATAATTTTAGAATAGAATTTTTACCCAGAATTTAGTACGAATGAGAAGTTGAAATCAATATATTTTTTGTCGGAAAAAGAGATTTTTTAGGAATTGGGCGGGAAGTTAAAATTCAGATTTTGTGTTTATATATAGTATAATTAGATTAGATGTACAAATAGAATTGTATTAACACTATTTTATAATTTTAGAAATAGAATTTTTACCCAGAATTATAGTACGAATTGGAAAGTAGAAATCAATATATTTTAATTGGAAGAGAGATTTTTTAGGAATTGGGGGAGGTTAAAATTTCAGGATTTGTTGTTATATATAGTTAGATTATTATTTATTATTATTATTATTATTTATTATTTAAAAATTTGTAGCTTTAGTTAATAAAATATTGACAGCCCATCATCCAAAACCAAGTCCTAAGAGCCCATTTTCTCCCCTATCTGCCGATCGCAAAGAACTAACGAAAGAAAGAGAGCATGCAAGCGAGGGCGCAGGAAGAGGATCCGAACCAAATTCTCCGGCGACGTGGATGGAGGAGCTTTGGTCCTGGAGAACGTCCGGATGATTAGCTAAAGTTTTAACGGGGCCCAACGAGAAGCCTGTATTGGTGTCCAGTCCGTCCTGCAGCCTACGGAAATCGCAGAGAGACGGTTGAAGATGGGTGTATAAAAGGGAAAGGCCAATGTCCCGTTGTTTCAAGATCATCAGAAACAGCACCGGACAATTCTGGGGCAGTGAACAGAGTCTCGCGTTGGCGCAGAAATTCCGGTCGGTACGGCTGAATTTTCCGGCCAGCGATTTCTTGCCGGATTCCAGCAATTCACAGAAAACTCCCTCCGGTCGGCCAGCACCAACCTGGTCTCATTTCCTTTTCCTTCCACAATCCGGCAATTCACCTATTTCACTTTGGTAATTCAGGCCAAATTCGAGTTGTGAGTTGTAGCTGCGTAGATGGAATTGTATGTTAGGTGTTTATGCTAAACTTTATATATTCACGTTTTATGCTAAGCTTTAATTTGATGATTTATTTATTTGTTTTTTATGATAAGCTTTATTATATTTTAATATTTTCCTGTTAAAGTATTTGCTTTTCCTTTTCTTTAAATATTGCCTTCAACTGGTTCTCTTTTTCCTTAAATGTTTGGTTTCTTGGTTTCTTTGTATTACTATTAAACAACAATGTTCTTATTCATTAAGTCCCCATTATAGAGAATTGTGCTTGTGCTGCTATTTATTGTTAGTGAACGAATGAAGATTGCAAGGCTAATTTGTTTTTTGTTTCTGAAGAGTTTAATTAAAAACATTAGTCTCTCCTTTATTTTTAATCCATCATTAATGTAGTTTAAAGTATAATGTTAATTAAGCAATGTTTAATCATAATTCTTAGCTGAGGATAGTCTCTTTTGCTTAAATACTGATTTTTTGCGAATTATTCATGTCTCTAGTCTTTATTGACTGCTATTTTGTGTTTGTAATTTTCAATTGATTTCTTGGCCTTTAATTTAATCTAGTTAGTCATGTTTGATTATCAATTCTGTTTTTCCTTGAAACTTTTAATTGTTAATTCTTCTTAAGTGTTCTTGTTTGATTTAATTTCACCTGCAATTCAAAACTGTATTTTTTAATCCCACTCCTTTCAGTTATTAATTGCATAATATCATTCCCCTGTGGGATCGACACACTCCTTGCCTTGCACACCTATCACTACACTGACTCCGTGCACTTGCGAGGACATTAATTAAAACTGTCCAACACACGTAATGCGTGTACACACATATGGAGGTGCCGCAGGACCATGCACATGCAACATACAATGAGCGCGTCAATACAATATAGGCTATGAACATGGCCCCGCAACACATTACTTGTACCGCAGCACAAGGAGATTCGATCAACAACCAAATTCAATGAACCGCAGTTCATTTGTAGTCATAAAATTGATCGCAACCAAACCGGTGGATCGCAGCCCTATTATCCATGTATGTCTTATCCGCAACCAAGATTATGGACGCGCAACCCCTCATTTATCACATAATAATGTCTGGATCACAACAGAATTATGGACCGCAGCCGCTAAATAATATATATTATATATATATATATAATATATATATATATAATATAAATATAATATATATAATATATATATATATATAGTATATATATATATAGGTTGGCACTCAGGTGCGAATAAGTGCCCAGGAAGGAAATGCGAACGAATCAGCGCGCGACACGTGTCCAGATCTAATAACTTAAAAAAAAAAACGCGGTGGCATTTTTGTAAAATAATTGAACATCCGAAGTGCAAGTAAAATCTCTTATATGGTGCACCTATTTTCACCTATTAGTGCATGTAATTTTGCCTTGTTAGGCATTCACTTTCCGCAACCATTCATTCACTTGGGTGTGCTTATAATTATGTGGTGGCAAACTATTTTATAATAATAGGTGGCAACTACTTTATAACTATAGGTCACCTACTTTCACCTAAATAAGTGGGCATGTAATTTTTGCCCTTGTTAACATCATTGACTGAGTTCGCGGTAAGTAATACCCTGAAAACCACCTCCGCAACATTCAATACACCCTAGACTGCAACTACTTTATAGCTATTTGTGGCAACCTACTTTAGAACTATAGGTGGCAACTACTTAGAACTATAAGTGCAACTAAAGTATTGATGCCTTAGTGTAAATTTTTACTTGCACCTATAATAGCATTTTAGCATGCACTGTAATACACTTTTACTTGCACCTTCGCGTGTTCAATTATGTTACGAAAAATGCCACCGGCGTTTTTTTAAAAATCATGTGTTTCCTCAACACATTAGATCTGGACACGTGGAACAACAGAATTCATTCTTATTTCGCGCCTGGGCAAGGCCGTTCGCACTGAGTTGCGATTCCTAATATATATATACTATATATATATATATATTATATATATATATATATATAAGTATATACTATACTATATATATATATATATATATATATACTATATATATATTATATATTAATAGTCAATTGTTCTCAACCAATCCCAAGCTACCTGTATAGCCGATCGACCCGCAACCGTCCGGGTTAATACCCTGGCTGTTCTCAACGCAACCTAGATACGTCAATTGAGCCAATTGATCGCAACCAATTGGGTTATTCAAGGCACAATCTACATAGAAGCCAAACTACATGCAACCCACATTAACACATAACAAGGGAAAATCCACCGGAACACGATAACCCACCATAACGTCCAACGTACAGACTAAATTGACGCCCCATGACACTCCTATGGGATCACACACTGTCTCCCTAGGCAACGGGAATTAGCCAATTCAAACTAACATGAAATACCAGCATGACTCTTTTATCCCCTAAGAACGGTACCCGAGTACATCAAACTTAGACTCACACACGACAAACGGGTACAACGGGACCAAGGGAAAACATCAAAAGGGAAAAACATCACATTAAGCCCACCAATTTTCCCAGGCGGCTGGGCGGCCCCAGGTGGAGGACACACGCGGTGGCCCGCTCATCTTTCCAGCGGGTGCCCGGCGGGGTTTGTCGCATGCTGCCGCTGCCCGCTGGAAGAATCGCAACGGCAGCGGTAGGTGGTGGGCACCCCTGCCCTCAACCCACCCCACACTGACTTCCATATGTAATATTTTGGTCCTGGGAATCCTTTCCCGTGGAACCCCGAAACCCCATGTCCAGACACATTCAACCATACACGACAACACACCTACTCAAGTAACGGAATTTTAAACCAAGAATTACACCAAAAAACACCCTAGACAACGATTGCCTAAAATACCCCAAAGACTCCAACACCTGATCATCGGGGGCAAAATCCCACCCACACTGAGTTGGGCGCGGCGTATCCACATACTAAGAATAACATAATATGGGAGCCACGTTATACCTAGGGCTCTAGAGATAATCAGATACAAGATCATTAATATAAGTTATCATGGCATCAAAAACATCAAAGATTATCAATAAGCATCAGCGATTAACACATAAACATCAAGTTTATCCATGATAAAACACCCAATATACACCCTAAGAAAAAGCTCTATCAAGACTCCTAGCACATAATCATATACGTCAAAGGAAGGCAATGAAATAACATATAAACGAGGAAAAATAGGTTTTGTTGAGACATGGGCTTACCTCCTTAACCTAATTATGAATCCTTGCTACTAGGTTCTTTCTCTAAGATCCTTCTCCTCCGTGCGTTCTCGCTCGTGTGATAGAATCCAAGTCGTGGTGGTTTTAAATGCTTCCTAAAGTCCATATATATACAATACATATACATATATAGCTATATATAGTATATATATATATATATAATATAAGGATTATATTATTTCGAAAATATATACATATAAATATAAAAAAATACAATATATATAAATATATATATATATATTATATAATATATCATATAGTATGTAATAGTATCAGTATATATATAGTATAATGTATATGTATGTATAGTATATATACATATGTATAGTATAGAATCGGGGACTCAGGGGCGAACGGCTTGCCCCAGCGCGCGTAAATAAGGAATGAATTTCTGTTGCGTCACCGTGTCCAGATCTAGATGGATTGAAAAACCACTGATTTTTAAAAAAAAAAAACACGGTGGCCATTTTCTTAAATAATTGAACATCGAAGTTGCAAGTAAATGTATTTACAAGTGCATGTAAAATGTATTATAGGGTGCAAGTAAAAATTTAGCCACCTATGCATCAATACCTTAGTTGCACCTTATAGTTCGAAAGCTAGTTGCACCTATAGTTCTAAAGTAGGTTGCACACATATGTATAAGTAGTTGCATCCTAGGTGTATGAATGTTTGCGAGTGGGTTTTAAGGAGTATTACTACCCGCGAACGTCAGATCAATGAATGTTAAGCAAGGCCAAAAATTAATGCCACTTATAGTGAAAGTAGGTGCACCTATAATATAAGTATTTGCATCTATACTATAAATAGTGCACCACATAGGTTATGAAGCACACAACAAAGTGAATTGAATGGTTGCGAAAGTGGAATGCTACAAGGCAAAATTACAGCACTAATAGGTGAAAAATAAGGTGGCACATATAAGAGATTTACTTGCAGCTTCGATTGTTCAAATTAAATTTAGCAAAAAATGCCACACCGCGTTTTTTTTAAGTTATTAGATCGGACACCGTGTCGCGGGCGTGTGATTCGTTCGCATTTCCTTCCTGGGCACTTATTCGCACGCTGAGGTGCGCCCCCTGTACGTATATATATGGTATACATTATGGTATATATACATATATATACTACATATGTAATATACATATATATACTATATATTATATATAGTAATATTAAAGATATATATAATACACTATAGTATATATATATAGGTACCTATATATATAAAAGTAGCAAAAATAATATATGAGTATACTGATATATTAGTTATGATACTATAGTATATATATTGATATAAATATATATGTATATAGTACCATATGTATAATAATACAATACATATACCACGTATACATATAATACTACTATATATATATATAATAATATATATAATATATATATATATAGTATATAATATAGCATAGTATACCAGATATAAGATATATAAGTACATATATATGTATGTATGTATATGTAATGTATATGATATGTATGTATAGTGTATTATGTGTATATAAAGTATATAATAGTGTATACATATAGATATATATAGTATTATATATATATACTATATAATATATATATATTATCAGTGTATATATATATATAGTATGTATATATATATATATATATGTATGATATATATATATAATGTAATATATATATATATATATGGTATACATATACATATACATATACCATACATATATAATATGATATATACATATAATGATATATAATACATATATATATATATATATACATATATATATATATAATATATACATATATATATATATATATATATATATATACGTATATATAGTATATATATAGTATATATAGTATTATATATAGTATAGTATAAGTATTAATAGTAGTATATAGTATATAGGTATATTATATAAGTATATATATATATATAGTAGTATATAGGTATTGAGTCCTAACTAGGATTTGAATAATAAGGATTCAGCATATCCTATTCTTTATATGGGATTTAAGGAATTTGGTTT
>VALG01010512.1:10146-29851 GCA_009835305.1 Ipomoea purpurea
CCTTTCTACTTATTATTAATGCTAATTCATTAAGTAATTTGACCGGGTTTGAGGCCGTAACACGGGGTGTTACATAAAGTAAGAGTAGGCCATCGGTCAAAGTCCGACCGGGTGTATACACCTAGCACACACCATGAACCATTCTTGATTATTCATCCGCACATGATCTTTAATAAGTTATACTTAGAGCAATAAAGCATTATTTTTTTTTCGTCTAGAACTTATTATAGGTTTCCTACATGTTACTGTAATAATATTGCTGACATGGAATTTTTTTATTAGTTTTTTTTGGCATTTTTCTTCTTTCCCCTTCGTATTATAATTTTTAGTATTTTTTTTTTCCTAAACATATAGGCATGCTCTGAGTTTTTTTGCTTCCGTTTCTCCGATACCAAACTCCGCAGAGCAGGACTATACAGAGCAGGCATGATCAGAGAAACGCAGAGAGAAAAACGCAAGCAAACCTATATGTTTAGGAAAAAAGTAAAATATGAAAAAATAATAATAATAACAACAATACGAAGGCGAAAGAAGAAAAATATCAAAAAAAAAAAAAAAAACTAATAAAAAATTCTATGTCAGCAATATTATTACCGGTAACCTGTAGGAAACCTGTAAAAAGTTCTAGACGAAAAAAAATTATGGTTTATGGCTCTAAATATCACTTATTAACGATAGTGGTGCGGCATGAATAATCAGGAATGGTTTATGGTGCAGGATAACACTTTAGCCATTTATGTTTTTAAGTTTTAACTATATGGATAGTAGTATGGATTGGATTGTGGTATCGAAAGTTTTGCATGATTTTTGAGTGTGTGCAGACTTCAAAATTGGAAAGGTAACAGTAACCAAATTTGAGTTTCAAGACGAGTAAGTGAAAGAGACATTAGCAGAAAATAAAGTCAAGAAATATTTTCAATAGTTTAATACTAGCGAGGAAAGAAAAAGGTGATCGATATTAACAGGGTTGTAAAAATCAGTCTAGAGCGCGCCCGCCTAGCGCTAGGCGGTCCTCTAGACGTGGCGATTTACCCCCTAGGCTCCGTCTAGGTTACCAGTCGCCTAGGCGTCCGCCTAGCGCGCTAACGTCGGCCGATTTGGCCACCTAGCGCATCTAAGTTAGTCGAGTTAACTCGCTATTTCGGTCAAGTATACCCGATCGGCTCGGCTATTTTTTTAAATTATCATATGTGTGGTGTGTGTGTTGTGTGTGTGTGCACGCACACGCGATACCATGATATATTAATATGATAATATAGTACCAGACTACCACCCCTCGATACGACCCTTTATAAGGATCAGTCCATGTAGAATATTTGGACTGGAGTAAACATGAGTTGTAGAACACCCCCCAACACAGATACACCCGCCCCATTTAATCATGTTCGCTAACCACATGCATGTATACTACAACTAACTAGGCACAAGCGGGAGAGCACCAACGGATATGGATAAAAACGCAAAAATCCAAAAAGGGGTATGGTAATAGGCAGCCACGAGTACTATAGAACCAACCCTCGGCTCATATTTTAAAACCTCACCAACAGTTTGTCTTAATCCCGTTGCTAAGACGTAAAAGTCTTTCCAGGTCAATACAGTGTCGTTATTACAAGGTTTAGTCTATCCCTCGAAAACATCAATCTAGAGAGAGAGCAGTTTCTAAAACCATTGGACGCAGAGGACCCGCCACGTCGGACCAAAAAACAGCAGTTCTCCAACAGGTTCCCAGGTGCTAAGCTACCAAAAAACACACTACATCGTCACTTAATCAATACCGCACTCAGACTTAACGTTCTTCACCTTTATGAATCGAGACTCAGCAGAATCAACAATCTGAAGGTAGAGGCGGACGCCGGCAATGGTATCAAGAATCGAATTAAAAAACGGTAATCGCAACCCACATAACCTCCACATTGAACATGCGAAGCACGGATCTAGATCCTGACCTGAAACCGAGACACATACCAGCCCCAACATCAAATGCTTACAACGCACCCACCCCCACAACATGATGAGCTATTATCAATAACCACCAGACGTGTCCCTATCATCGACAACCAACACACCCACTGAACTCATCACTCCCGCATATCAGTTTCATCCATGAAACACAAAAGAGACTAAAGCCAACACATCGGATCTCCGGTAGTCATCACATACTACCCAATATCCCAGCGTTGCCAATACACCCGAGACCACACAGCGTTTATGCCTCACTATCTATAGTACAAGAAGCACTCACTCCAACACCCTGTGCAACAACATTATATGGCCAAAAACGACAGACACGCAAACCCACCCGCTGACTACATCCGTCACGAGAAGAAGATCACATCTCCTCCCGTCCCGCAAACACCGGCTTAAAAGCCCTCGCAAACATCACCCATCGGCAAGTTTGGTATGCCTTCTTTATGCCCACTGTCTATTCTCACCACCTTGATGGAGCCGGACCCCTCAACCCGGCCTCTCTCTCTCCTCACTCTCTTCACAACCAACACCAATACGTCTCCACAGGGTCACGCTGTACAACCAACAGTTGCGCAGCCTATGATATCTAGCCCTCGACGACAACCTCTATCCCGTGCGGTCCTGCGTACGGTCTCCCGTCCCACCACTCATAACACCACTCAACGAACCACCACCGTCGTCAACAATTTCGCTCTGGTCGCACACATGCCCGGATAAACACAATGTTAAGACTTCACCAAATCGACGGAGTGACGCCATCACTGGCACGCAACACGCCCATCAATGCTGCTCCATGATCATGCTTGGCACGTCACGGCACCACGAGGAACCGCTGCAATACCTTGGTGACTAGTGTCCCCATACCACTAATCGTGCAATCCAAGGTAAAGAGCCACACAACGCACCACCAACTCACAGTACGAATCATCAACGGATTGCAAAGAAAGGTATGAATACACACCTCGATCCAAGGAACGGGTCACAGCCCAACAACAACAATGATGAAATAAACAAGTTATCATCAACCAAACGGAAAGGTACGAACAACAACACACGCTAGCATTAAGACAACGAACTAGCATGCTTAACACCGGGGAAACTCAAGATAGGTTCCGAGGAACACACAAGACACTTCTTGGTTCAACGAACACAATGTTGAACACTTAGCAACGAATCAAGAACAAAGATCCACAGTGGATACCTACCATATAGTCTATGACCATACGAAACATCAAGAGACGCTCAAATAGTTCCACAAAAGAACACCGGGAAAGCCAAAAGATCAAAATACGAGACAACGAATCACGGGGAACAAATCCCGAACGAACAACCATTGTGTTCCCCGCGGGTGGACCCACGGGTAGTGCCCCACCCGTGGTTCTGCCCGCTGGGGAAACTCCCCACAGGCCTATGTACCCCGGTGTGCCCGCCCGCGGGAACAATTCCTGTTCACAACAAATCCTTCGGGGATTTCTTCTCCAAACACAAATTCAATGTCCAAAACATGCCAAAACTCATCAAATAACAACAAAATGACTTAACCAAGGAAAAATGCCAAGCATGGCACCAAAGGAATCCTAAACACAAGCTCTAGATATGCAATATCACAAGATAAATGCATAAATTCTCACATTTCATAGCAAAGCACAAGTAGAAGCCAGAAATCATATATAGGTAAAGCAAAATAGATTTTGTAAGCATGGGGTTACCTCTTGAAGACCAAAAGACTTCTCTACACCACAACAAGCTTTCCACTAGGCCCCACCTAAGCCCAAACTCACCTTCTAAGATCAAGACCAAAAGACATAAAGATCCTAACCTTTAAGAAAAAGACAAACTAAGATGGAACCAAAAAGACTAAGACAAGCTTAGGATCTTACCCTTCTAGATGCCTCAAATAGATGAAAGATTGGAATCTTGGAAGCAAAACTGAAAATCTTGACAAAGGTCTCACGAGGCTTGAAGAACAAAGCTACTCTTTCTTTTCTAGAGAGAAGTAGAATATTTTCTATGAAATTGTAGGGATGAAATGAAGAAGGCTTCTTAGGTTAGGTTACAATACTAAGCTCTTGGTGAAAAGACATGAAGGATACCTTTACTAAACTTTAGAAAGTGTAAAAGGAACAAGGGAACTCCTCTCAAGCAAAGGTACAACACAACTTAAAGATTGACTAGTCAAATACAGTCCTACGAGTATTCAAATCAGGATTTTAGGAATCAATTCCTAAAAAAGAAATAGATAATTTACTCAATTATTCCATGGCATGGGTAGTGGATTTTTGGGGGTCACAGAAGTATTTGAGTATTTTTTAATTTTAATATTTTGTTTATGTTTTTTTTTTGAAAAACCATTGTTTTTGATGTTATGGCTTATGTAATTATCATTAATTCATTTATTTGGGATGTGTTATTTGGATTAAATAGTTAAAAACAACCTCATTAAAATTGTCAACTGCAAGTCTACCATTGTTTTTTTGGCGCCCGCCTAGATTCCGCCTAGGCGCTAGGCTCTGTCCGGGCCTGACTAGCGCCTACTGCCATGATATTTAATATTTTATGCAATTAAGTGATTTATTACATTCAACCTTCTTTTGGAAATATAATGTGAATAAGAAACTAAATAGGGGGTGTTTGGTAAATAGTTGTTTGTTAGCTGCTTGGGTGAGTAGGTTTGACTAGTTAATAACATTAGCTTATTGTAGAAAAGTGTTTGGTAAATTAGCTGATAACAACTAGTTAATAACATGCAAATGACATTCTCAAATGATCGATAAAAACTGCTTGAACAACTTTTTGAATTTTAGCATTTTGAAGCAATACGTTATTACAAAAGTTAATTAATCAAACACTCATAGTGATTATTTAATCAAGTCAAACAACTAATATTGATCAAATAAGCCAAAATTTAGTGATAAGCTAACTATGTTATCAACATACCATAATCTACCTTATTGAAGAGCTAGAAATTCCAATTATCCACGTGACAAGAAATCGAGCCAAGAAGATTGCGAATACGGTCATGGCCCTTGGAGCCCTTACTATATACATTTGAGTTAGATTATGACTCTCTATCCTAGTCTCCCTGTGATTTTCTCATTATATATTATTCCTATATCTAGTATCTTTGTAATCAAGTAAATTCAATACAATTCATTCAGTTTCTCATCTGGTATCAGTTAGCTAGTGTTCACGAATTAATATTACTATCTATAGAATTTTAAAAAAAAAAAAAAAAAAAAACTATGAATTCGTGACATTATAGAGCACCAGATCAGTGGACTAACGCATTCAATCCTGCATATTTGTACTATGTCTATATTGTTATGCTAACATCTACCCTTAATAGCTTCGTCAATAGAAGGGCATGACAGTTATCAAATTCCGCCCACATTCTGGGAGAGGCAGAGAATTACAACCGGAAAGCAGTGGAAGCAGCGAAAGACATCCACTTTGCAGCAGTAGGCAATGGCATCAAACCAGGGTACACCATATGAGAAGCGTAAGTGGGTCTAGTAAGTCTCTTAGTGATATTCCGTTATGTTTCTGAATGCCAGTTGGGAAATCTGCGCGTTTTCCCTTGCAACGTGTTGAGTCCCCTAGTTCTGGAATTCTTGATTTAGTTTACACTATTATTGGGGTCTGCTCCAATTCTTTCATCTAGTGGACATCGTTACTTCGTTATATTTGTGGATAACCACTCTCGTTTTACCTGGCCGGTTTTTTTCCAATGTGCTTAAAATATGATCTTATGATATTTTTGAGCGTTTTCGTGTCATGGTTGAGCGTTCCTTTTCTCGTAAAATAAAAGCTATACAATCTGATTTGGGTGCTGAGTATAAAAAGTTAATTCTTTGTTTATGCAATTAGGTATTAATCATAAACAATCGTGTGCTTATACTCATGAACAGAATGGTTGTGTTGAAAAAAACATAGGCATATTGTTGAACTGAATTAACTCTCTTGGATCATGCCTCTGTTCCATCTAGGTTTTTGGGATTTTGCCTTTGAAACTACTGTCGATTTGTAAACAGAATGAATTCCAGTGTCTTGAAGAATCCAGTCCTCATCTTATGCTGGATAAATCTTCTCAGTCTTATTCTTTTCTTTGTGTTCTTTGGTTGTCTATGCTATCCTCACCTAATACTTTACAATCATCATAAAATGTGCTACAGATCATCTCCTTGTGTCTTTTTAGGTTATCCTAACTCTTTGGTGGAGTATATGTGCATGGACTTACAGACTAATAAGATATATATTTTGCAGGCATGTACCGTTTGATGAAGCAGTTTTTTTTTTCCTTTGCTACTAAGATGTTGTGCAGGCACCTCTAGTTCCATAGGCTCATCCTTGGGCTGAATCCCGTTTTGCAGCTCTGTCATGACACGTTAGCTGTACATATGGACTCTATACACACAGGTTTCGACTACTCCTGTGGCAGAGCTACTATATGGCCACGTGGCCACTCTACAAAGCCAACCCACACGGACTCATGACATGACACTAGGAGTCGGTCTCGTGTTTCGCCTGCGGTCCTAACTGCACAAGTTTGTCTACTGAGCCCACTTGTTATACACAAGCAATTAAGTATCCCGAATGGGTGTGAGGCAACAGAATCAAGGGTTCAATGCTCTTCTACGGAATCAAACATGGTGCCAAGTTCTTTTCTAGAAAAAGATATGAATGTTATTGGTTGTAAGTGGGTGTTTCACACCCGAAAAGAAAAGTTGATGGTTCAATTGAGAGAGACATGCATTAGTAGCAAAAGAGTTCAATCAAGTTCTGGATCAAGATTTCTTTGATATATTCAACCTGGTGGTAAAACCACTACTGTCAGGTTACTCTTATCTTTGGCTTTACCTCTAGTTTGGGTCATTAGAAAACTGGATGTTCATAATGCATTTTTAAAGGTAATTAACTAAGTCTATATGCGTCAACCCCTAGATATATTGATACCCAGTTTCCTAATCATGTATGTACTACTGAAACGGTTCTTGTATGGCTTAAAACAGGCTCATAGAGCTTTGTTTAATCGTCTACACATGTTCCTTCTATCTGTTGGGTTTAAAGCATCAAAGACATATGTGTCATTATTCTATATTAGCAATATTTTGACGTTGTGTATTTGTTAGTTTATGTTGATGATATACTTGTGATGGGGGAGTGATCAGGAATCTAGTCAATGTTTTACTATCAAAATTTTCCACTGCATTCAAAAGTAGGGATCTTAGTGAACCTAGGTTTTTCCTTGGATTGAAACATTTAACTGTGATGATGGAATATTGTTTTCTCAACAAAGATATATGACATATATTCTAAAACGTGCTAGTATGACAAACTGTAAATCTCTAGCTACTCCCTATTCCATGTCTCGAAATCTGTTATTTTCAATACAGATGTGTATGATGATCCTACTCTGTACAGGAGTTTAGCTGGAGCCAGCTACAATACATACCTCACGATCACAGGCCTGACTTGTCCTTTGCAGTTAATCAACTTTGTCAACATATGCATGCTCTATAGTCTCACATTGAGAACAACTGAAGCGTGTACTAAGGTATGTTAAGGGAACTATTACTTATGGTATACGTATAAGGAAGTCAGCATCTAGAAAACTTCATGCATTTTTCCGATTCTATTGGCATGGGTTGGCTGTCCTGAAGACCGTAAGTCAACTAGTGGTTATGCTGTGTTTCTTGGGTTCAATCTTGTATTTTGGGTTTGTAAGAACAAAGAACGGTTGTTAGATCTTTACTGAGGTTGAGTATAAGGCTCTAACAGATGTCTGTGCTGAGTTAATCTGGATTCAATCATTACTGTGTGAGATCAATGTTCCAAATATCCATGTCCCCTAAGTGTGGTGTGACAATCTTGGTGCTACATACATGTGTGCAAATCCAATTTTCCATGCTCGCACCAAAACATGTGGAGATCAATTATCATTTCGTTAGAGACAGAGTTGCTTCTGGAAATATTCAAGTAAATTTTATTTCAACCAAATATCAACTTGCTGATATTTTTACTAAAACTCTGCATGGCCCTAGATTTTCTTTTCTTATAGACAAGCTACAGGGTTACTCAGTATACCATGTGCTTGAGGGAGAGTATAGGACATGCAATATGTTTTGAAATTAAATTATGAACATTCCCCAAATCCTAGTCCTCCATATGATTCCCCTCAACTATATATATATACTATATATATATAGTAATATATTATATATATAATATAATATAATATATATATACCATATATATATATATAACTATTCATGTATCCATGTATCTTTGTAAATAAGTTAATTCCAATACAAATTAATTCAGTTCTTCATCGAACTTTCCCCCCAAACCTAAGAGAGAGGATGGGTTTGAATATGGTATGAATGCCTTGAGAATTATTTTCTTGTCTTTTGATCAAATATTTTCCTTTCTCTAACTATGTTTTGTCATTTGTCAAAAGATATCATTTCTATCCTTTGTACACTTGTATCTTGGTTATATGAACTTGTACTTTTGTGGATCTAAAAATACATATCTCATCAACTTTTTTATAAGAAACTAATCATTGGATATTGTATTTAATGCAAGAAACCCTAGGTTTTTAAATCTCTTTGAAAGTAAGTTTCAACCAACACTTGTAGGTTTCATTCATATCAAAGTTTTATTTTTTGTGGCATGTTAATTAATTCTACCCTTCTAGATTGCTACGATAAATATTGTTCTAGTTTAAAAGTAGCGTTCATTTATTTGATTTAAAAAGTTTTGAAACGTAATTAAATTTTCGGTGTCAGTTACTATAACAAAGGTGAAATCCATACCCAAATTATTGTCCCTATTTGATGAGGAAGTCCCATGAAGGATTACTTCGAGAACCAGAATTTCCAAGAAGGATCAAATAACAAAGGTGAAATTCATACACAAATTATTGTCCATATTTGATCTGCCAAATTAGAGGAAGAAAGGGCAAGTTTATCCTGCGCTTGACGGTTCACAAACGAAAATGATAACGGATGACCTATTTAAGTAACGTTTAATTATTTAGGGGATTTTATTTAGTAAAATTTTAAACAGATGGCCTAATTAAGTAAATACTAATAGACGAGAGACCCCAATTTTAAATCGGACCGACTGGTATATTATTAATCCCTTTTTAATATATCTTATAGGGTGAATTCTATTTTTAGTCCTACTGTTATAGGGGCGTTTCCAATTTTAGTCCACCTTAATTTTTTTTGTCACTTTATAACCACTATTATTGAATGTGTTCCACTTTTAGTCCCACCGTTAGTATTTTTATCAAGAGGCCGTGTAATCTAGGAGTATTTTGACCTTTCTTATCATCCAAGACTATGTTTGACTAAAAAAGTGAGAACATTAAACCTAAAACCTAAGAAACCTCGTCGGCCCATGTTGGAACAAACAAAACGATGTAGCTTTGGCTTCCCATTCTTGTTGTTCGAAGAGCCATCTTTGAATATCGGAGGAGGAGGACGAAGCGCCTGGATTAAAAAAGAAGAGACAAACATAAAAAGATCAAAATACCCTTTAATTATACGACCACTTGACGGAAATATTAACGGTGGACTAAAAGTGTAACAAATTCAATAACAGTGGTTGTAAAATGGCAAAAAAAAAAATAAAGTGGACTGAAATTGGAAACGCCACTATAACAGTAGGACCAAAAATGGAATTCACTCTATCTTATACTTTTTATTTTTGAAATACTGTCCAAAAAATCTAAGTCCCCACCCTTGAAGTTCGAACACTATCTATTTGGAATAACAACCGGATATCATCACAGAACATGATAGTTTGGCAATTTATCTTATACTTATTTTACACTTTTCTACTCTTTATCTTGTGTTAAAATTTTAATTTTCTCTATATACTAACTTCTCATACAAGACCAACCCACTAAAATGCAAATAGGGATCAGTTAAAATTTTAATTTTCTCTAATCTCTATATACATCACCCACCTAATCACCTCGCTCACATTCACACAGTTTCACCCTAATTTGATCCCATCTTCAATATGCATTTTTATCCACTCCATTTTTTATACTCTTATCAAAAACTTAGTATTTAGTATACATATTGAATGTTTTTATTAATTCGAAATGAAGCTATTCGATTATCGTTGTTGTATTTACAAAACTACAACTCAATAGCTTACAAAGGAAAATCGAGCCAAATTGCATAGTTCATAGGGAGTATTTAGCAGAAATATGATATCAAACAGATATATTTTTGGTATTGAATTTTGTATCATTCAACTATAACAAGTACATAGATGATGTCTGAATCATCTACAATGAACTTTTCAAACATAGTACACGAATGTTGTCGAAATAAAACTGATCTGCCAAATAAACTCACACCACAATGGTTATTTCTCCTATTTGCTGACAAACTAAGAGACCACAAGCCAACTTCCTGGCCTTACACCCTGCTCTACCAACACCTTAGTGGCCGTTGGCCAAGGCAGCGGTGGCTGCATCCTTCGCTTTCTGCGCATAGAATCTCCGGTACTTGGAATCGACCTCAGTGAGATATATAGGTTCCCGGAGCTAAGAGGCTGCAATCCTTGCTTGTCACAAAGTCCTTTGCACCGTACCTGTGCTCCATTACTTTCATGTAATTCGATAATTTTTCAGGAGTCAACTGCGCCAGAAAAACGTTTATCAGAATTGACTGATGAGCAGATGAAAACAATGGATGCACAAACATTTGCAAGGACTTTGGTGTATATTTCCATTAAGAATAGGCATTAGAATATGAATCCAAAACAAAACTGTGGGGGAAGTGGAGAACTCGGGGTGTACCTCGTGCCTTGCCTTCAACTTGCTGCAACGTTCAAGACGGCTGCAATGTTTGACAAGCTGAATGGATGCTGACCCTCCCGAAGGCGGAGGGAAAACATTGTGGCTGTCAATCCACTGCCATATGAGAACAGTATCACCCGTTGCCCAGGCTGTAAAAACAAAGTCATTCAGAACCGAGCAAAACAAACATGCTAGTGATATAAATGAAAAGATAAAAGGACTACAAGGTGAAGTAATTTTTTTATCTACCAAAGTGTCATGCTTGTTGTGGAGAAGCGAGATGAAAGCTGCATAGAGAGATGCTGTGTACATGTTTCCAATTTGTTTGGGTACTAATGTTGCTGGCTGCACCTTTGCATCATAGAATGGTTTTGCAACTTGCTGTGATGCCTGTTGATTGAACATCATTCACGATCTAGTTAGTTCTGACCTCATTGTCAATAAGAAGCAAACTATAGGCGCAAAGAGTGAATGATTATTCATTATTTAAATGTGTAACCTTTTCAAGATCACGGTTTGAGTAACTTTCATCACCAGTTAAAGATGAAAATGGTGCCAACTTTTCCTTGGCTGCTTCATCAATGTAGCTGCAAATTTTTAAAATATAAATAAATGAGCCAAAATTGTATCCTTTAAAGCATTCCATATGCGATATTACTATATCCATTCATCTCACCTGGCATTCCTCACAACATCATTGAATATCAATCTAGCAAAGCTCTTCTGCACAAGCTGTAGGGTATAACATTGTATGTCATATAGTTGTAATCTCTCACTTCAGTTGCAAAGAAAGCGGGTAGAAAATGTAAAATCCTAACTAGTTAATGACTCAATGACTTGTATAATGAATTACCTTGTTGTAAGGAGAATGGAATACGAAATAACTAGCCTCGTCAACTGAAAACGGTTTGCCCTCCAATGTTTCATATCTATAAAATACGAAAGAGAAAACAGCAATCAGAACAGAGTTAACTATCATATTCATGGATGCTAATGCACTTCATTGGAATGTCATCTTACTTTTGGCACAAGTTCTTGTAGCAGGAATCAAGGGCCATGAGATAACAAGTTTGTGAAAGCTTACCATCAACAACCTGCAAGCAAGAAAAAGGCGATCTTAGCAGTGAACTTCCACATTGATAGATTGAATTTAGATGGATGCCATAACCCACAAGAAGAAAGAAAAGATAAAATAAGTATTACCGGATATTCACTGTCAAGGATAGGCTTGTAAAAATCATAGACATGAGCCATATGACTAGCTCTCAACTTGCTCTCAAAAACAATAGGAGCATCAGGCCCTATAAGCATAGCAATAGCTGCTGCTCCTCCAGTTGGCCTAGCAGGCCCCTCAGCATACACCTGTCAAAAGATTCTTCACAGTAAGCCAATGCCAATAGTGTTTCTATTTCTATTATGATTTTCAATATACAGGATGACCAATTACATATCAAAGTAATAATCATACCGCACTATCAGTGCATACAACAAGGCCATAGCGTCCATCCCATGAACTGCTTTCAACCCAATTCACACAGTTAAGCAATGCGGCTGTTCCTCCATAGCATGCATTGGTTGAGTCAACACCTTCAATGTCGGTGTTTCCACATTTCTGTTCGTTCCACATATCAAGGAAACAGGATAAGTTATTTGGGGTTGACATATTATAGTGAAAAATTAGGAAAGATAAACCACTAAAATAGATTCCTCTAAATATTTTGAAACAGTAAGGAGAGTAAAATAAGAAATTTCAGCCAACAGCATGGCAGAGCATCCAAGATGGCTAATTGACATGCCAGATGGCCTGCTACTATGTGGCTATTCAAGTTTAGGCAGTAAATTAGGCTCTAAGCTCTTTCCTTGTTCTTAAAGTTTTTACCACTTCAGTTTATTTTAGCACTAATTTTCTGTGGAGAGAACCCTACAACATCACTATGGGGTCTAATATTAGTCAATGCAGTGGCATTTTACAGAGACAAGGATCATACCTCAAATATTTGCATCAGGAATGTCTTGATTGATTTGCTTTGTCTATAAACGGTCTCGCTTCCAACTTCCAGTCTACCAATTAGCTTTTGGATCAACCTCATACTTCTCAAGAAGTGAAGTAACAGCGGTCAAACTGCAGATCAGCAAATGAATGGTTGGACCACATCACATAAGACAAATATTTTGCAAAAGTGAAGTTATTCTACCATTTTAGACAGCAAAAGTCAAAAGCTATTGAACTAATTAAACATAGCCCACCAAGCAAATTCCCTTCCATGGCTTGACCATCAAACAGAATCCAATTTTGTTCAGAAATAGGGCTAATACCTCAGTTATATGACATCCTCCACCTCACTGCAGAAGGCCATGCAATCTTGACCAAGAACCAATTGTGTATTTCCCTTTGCTGGCTCCATCATGAGCCTCAATGCTTCCTACATTGAAAAATAGTAATACACAGTAATTAATAACTATAGACCAATATAGAATCAGTTCTGAAACAGAAAAGTCTAAGCTAAATTAGTAATTGTTGAAGAGTTCCAATATTCGAGAGAATTTAATATTAATTTAAAAAAGTTCATTGAAGCAATTTTTTTTTAAATATTATACAGAAAATCAGAAATTTATTATCATTTCCAGTTATGAAGGCATTCCGTGCCATTATTAACTCTTTGAAAACATCCCTCACAAGTCACAATCAAGAGCACAATAAAAATTTCAGCATATTCAGTAATTTAAAGAACCTCCTGAAGTCCTGAGGGTAATCATGAATTCAGAAAGGCATAGAATCTAACTATCTAAGCATCATTTCAACCATGATGATTGGAAACGCCATCTATCCCCCAGCCCCTCCTGCCTGAGTCTGTTGAATAAACAAAAAACTTCACACACACATTACGCATGTTCAATAAAACAGGAGGACGGATTACGTAGTGTCAATCGTATTACCTGCTGGAGCAGGTGGAGGGAAGGTAAATCTCGAGAGCGAGATTCCGACATTCTTCTGCTGAGATCGGGGGTTTGGGTGACGCCATTTGAAGGGTTCGAGAAAGGCAACAACCGAACGGCGAACGGATCGAACAACGACAGAAGTATATGGAGACATCGCGCATCGTTCCCCTCCCCCTCGGTAACACTCGCCGGCAGGACGTCGATGAAGGAGGAGAAAAGGAAGAATGAGTACTGGAAATTCGGAGGGAGAGCAGACAGAGGAGAAGAAGAGCGAGTCCACTCAGCTGAGTTGGTGAATGGAAACTGCGAGTTGATGGCTCTCCCGCTATGTTATATTATAGCGCCAAGGAAATGGTTCGCCATCCTTCCCTCTTTCCAGCCCTCAAATGCAGACTTCGGACGCCAATTTGTTTATTTATTTTTTATTTTATGTAACATTTGGGAGTATTTATTTAATTGTCGAGAATCACAACTTTAGGATGATTATTTTAAATTTAAAACGGAAAAATATTTTTAAAACATCAATAAATATGTGGGCTCAGTACTAGTATACTTTGGAAATTTTATTTTTTTCTCTTGAAATTATTTTTTTTTTTTATAATATTAGTTAATTAAAATATTGTATCTTTAATTCTTTGCAGCAACGTTCTCTTTTGCTTATGATCGGTTGAATTGAGTATGATTTCATACACATTAAGCTCAAGAATGAATCGATCATAATAAAGAACAATCAACTACAAGGCGTAACAAGGATTAAACCAAAAAAAAAAAAAAAAAAAAAAAAAAGAAAGAAGAAGAACATTGAGTACTAAAAATGTAGAATTAGGCATTTCCATTTTTACACATAATAAATGTATTTAAATTTTTTTTTTTTTTTTTTAAAGTATTTTAAATAATGAATTATAAATATTGTTGTAATTTCTTTGTGGATGCCCCGCGGATATCTAGGATACGATATGGAAAATTCAATGCGGCGCGAAATTTCCTCGAGAATTCCCGTCTATCACGGTGAAGTCACGCCCTTTCAGGCTTCATGGGTCAACCCCTTTTCATGATAAAAAAAAAAAAAAAAAAGTTTGTAGAATAATCTTGACACAATTGTAAACTATATTTAGTATTTTAGTGATTCTACCAGAGGTCTTTTGTATTTAGTGTCAATTCTAAATTTAGTCATAGATTATCGTTTTTGTCATTTAATATCTCTAGACTATTATTTTTTGGACATTTTTAGTCGTTATCATGACTTTTCCTATTTTTAATAAGGACATTTTTGTCTCTTCATATTTGTCTTTTGTTATTTTTCTGATCTCAACCGGTTTAATTGGTTTAGGACTTTACTAAAAATCGGTTGAAAAATATGATTACAAAAAATCAAAGGTTACCTAAAGTTCTAAACTAATTAAACCGGTTGAAACAAGAAAAATATGAAAAAACAAAAATGTCCTTACTAAAAATAGAAAAAGTAATGAGAATGACTAAAAGTGACCAAAAAATAATAATCTAAGATATTAAATTACAAAAACAATAGTCTCAAATTAAATTTAAAATTGCTACAAAAAACAAGGGACATCTGGTGGAATTTAACTCTTACAAAAGTGGATGACCACTAATGACAAGAGCTAGTCGTGTATAATTCTAACAAAAATGCATAATTCTGTCTTTTTTTATTGTATAATTTTTTGAATAGAGAAAATGGCACATTTTTTTTTTGAATGCTACTGGCTCTATTACATTGTAGTATCTGTTCATATACTTTCTCAACCTACTGAAACACAAAATCCAAAACCTAGAAAAAATGGCACATTTTTTTGAATGCTACTGGTTCTATTACATTGTAGTATCTGTTCATATACTTTCTCAGCCTACTGAAACAAAAGAACCAATAACACCTAAGAAAATGACACATTTAATTCTCGATAATGAGGGTAGTGTGAACTTAATTCGTAAGTTATTGACATCTCTATATTTTGTCATTACGTTAATACAAAAAGGTCAAGAACAATTTTTCGGTTACTTGAATGAGTAATCTTAGTGTCAATATGGGGACTAAATATGAAAGTGTCTACGATTATAAGGAATCGATAGTCGAGTTCACTATATCCTCATAATATGGATGGATCAAATTAAAGTTTATTTTGAGCTATCCTCAAAATCTAATTTGTGCAATCCGAACTCTGATATAAAAAGGAAATTATAAAAATAATTTAATAATATATTGGCAAATTATGCATTTCCATTTTTGCACATAATTAAATGTATTTAAAAATGTTCTTTTTACTTTTTATTGTAAAGTATTTTAAATAATGAGTTATAAATATTGTTGTATTTATGAAAATGAACCATTTTTTGGAAACATTCCAATGTAGTAATTTACAGAAAAACATCAATACTATAAATAAAATTCATATATTATCACCACCAAATCTTATTAACATATTATACCTAAATACGGAGTATAATAATTTGACCATTAACTTACAAAAGTATTATATATATATATATATAATAGTATATTAATATATATATATATAATATATATAATATAATATATATTATATATATATTATCACTATTTAGCCATTTGTAAGTTTCCAATTTTACTTTAAAAACTTAATGGAATTTCCCTTAAATATATACACAAACCAAAAAATTACATATGTCTTCTTTGTACGGAGTATTTATTTATTATTTATAAAAGAGTAAAAGAAGATTGATTCCTTGCTTTGACAGTAGCTAAACAAAGGAAATGAGGAATATTCCACTATAATTCTAATGTCATTAAAATAGCTAAACAAACAACTACAAACACTTCGTTCTATTCCTATTTTTGTCTTTCAAATCCACCCAAGTTAGTCCATTTTTACTTTACTTTTTCAACTACTATATGCAATTTGAAAAATCCTAAGGTGTATTGACAATCCTGTTTGATTCTTATTTTGGGTGTGGGAACAGGTGAGATTTTGAATTTATCATCATAGAACTTAGTATAAATCTAAATCTTTCTTCATAACTTGTTAAATTGTACACGCTACAAGATAAATTGATGTCAATCTACATTGGATATTTTCTCTATAATAGAAGGATTTGATCAAATAATATTATAGAAGTTGAAAAACTAAGAATTTAATTCATTTTTTAAAGTTCGTAATGAAAATTAAAGAGGATGTCATGAGTTTGAACTCATGTATATACAATGTCCTTAGAAGAGATATTTTCTTGAATAGGATTGAATTGAGATTTGACTGATCGATTAGTCTCATTGTGTAGAATTTTGATACAAGTAATAATATATATATATATATATGTGTGATGTGTGTGTGTGTGTGTGTGTGTGTGTGTGTGTGTGTGTGTGTGTGTGTGTGTGTGTGTGTTGTACGCGCGCGCGCGCGTGCGTGCGTGCGTGTGTGTGTGAGAGAGAGAGCGCTGCATATGCTTACTTTCCTAGTGGTTACCTATCTTGTACTATTGTAAGTCAAGCACTTTTAACCACCAGAGTTTTTAAAACCAATTGGTGATAAGTAGGTGGACATTAACCATTTCAATGTGCACTGGAAATTACACCAATGTGTTTTGGAAGAAGGGACAATGTGCACTAGGAATGGCAAAATTTATGCCACTCTAACCCACAAAAATATTGGCGAATAACTCATCTTGCACGCCCATGATCCTAAGCCGCCAGCGCACCCTTCCGTCGGGGGTTGGTTTTGGTCACTGCGATAGTCGCACGAAATTTCCTCAAGTGATTCCCCACTTCAAGGAAGTGACGCTAATTGGCTTTACCTCGCGCAATGACTAAAGTTTTTCTTCCTACCGGGACTAAAATGTCATCAGGACTCTCCCGTCGGGGGTGCGTACGGGTGAGGTCTGACCTCAGTGGCCCCTTAGGTGCCGCAATGCCGCATCTGGGCCGAATCCTGGCCGGACTATAGCCACTCGAGCTCTTCCGTCCTGGGATTGGTACCTGAGGGTCGGACCTAGTGCCCCCTATAGGTACAGCTACCCGCATGAATATGACCATGTCCTACCAGACTGAGCCACTCGGATATCTCCCGTCGCGGTTATGAGTATCACGCTGAGGATCGGACCTCGTTGACCCCCTTAGGGTGCGGCATTTTAAGCCGCTTGGGCCGATCCCGCCGGACTATATTGCACACCGAGCTCTTCTGTTGGGTTGGTACGCGAGGTCGGACCTCGTGCCCCTTAGGGTATGTTAGCCGCTTGAGCCTAGTCCTACCGGACTAAGCCACCGGGCTCTTCCGTTATCATAATTATCTACTCTTTCGATATAAGCCAGACAGAATAATGAGAATAGAGACAGAATTAATAATAATTTAATATTTACCAGGTTACAGCAGGACACGTGAAAAGGTACCAATAAAACGACGTTGTTTGGGCCAGGCGTAGATGCTTACTTATGGTATAGAAGGAGCGTCATATTTGCGTAGGTGCAATATTGCTAATGGGGGGGTTATCCTGAGGGTACTTTTTACGTTATTTATTATTTGATGAGGGGACAATGGATTGGCCGGGCGTATGTAATTTCGAGTAAAAAATAGAGATATAGAAAGGTGGTAACAATATGCACACTCTACAGTTTCGTATTAATTGCTAATAAAAATCCCATCATCCTCACACAACTATGGACTAAGTGTAATTTGAACATTAGGATTCATCCAAACAAATGCTACATCACAAGACTCTCATAAGATGTATTGATTAACATAACTTAAGTTCCGTCCTCAAATATAAATTTAAAGTTATCTCCAACAAACTTCTTTAAACCCCCCACAACAAATATACAAAAATTTGTTGTTCAATTTTAGTCACTTTTCTCGACCAGCTGTTTTGAGGACAGAGTAGGATTGTCTAATTTGTGGTTGGTTTTATCTTAAGTCCATCAACCACAATAAATCCTTTTTACTTAAATTTTACATTTTTTATAGAATACATTGCGGTTGGTTGTTGTATTTTATGTGACATATGCTCAAAGGTAACCTGTCTATTGTTCACCATCCTTTTATATGACTCAATCAGCTATTAATCTTCGTATTATTATTCCCCTAAAATTGGACACTTTTCTAGTATGTCTGCTGTATTATTTGATGAAATATAAATAATAATATATATATTACATATGCTCAAATACAGTAATATAGCGCCTAGATGTTAAACTTATGTTGTGTGTATAGTTACCTGTATGAAGAACTTTAAATGACTGCGGACACTAAAACTCAGTAGCACGCCACCTTGATATAGTCGCCGTCGCGTGTCTTATCTTCTGACCTATTCATTACCTTATGCATATAATTTATGGGTTGGATTATTCCAATAATACACTGTCTAACTCTTACTTGTACCGACGTTAATTATCAGAAATGACTTCACCTTGACTCATAGCTAAAATTATCAATTTGGATTCTTGTAACTATTTTTTTAATCACATTATTATATTAGTCCTCAACTTTAAAAATCTTAAACCAATTTGGTCCTCCGTTTGTTTGACCGTTAGGTCACCGTTATAACTATGTGGACTAAAATTGATAATTATCTGTTATTTGACAAGGGACCATTTTGGTAATAATTAACTTTTAGGGTGAGCAATTCAGTTATAGTTTTCTCAAAACTGAACCTAGTACGCAAACCTGAAAACATAAACTTAATTTGGTCGGGACTTAATTCGCAATTTGAGTTCGTGTTTGATATATTAACTCTGGTAAATGGTTTTTGTGCTGTAATGGTCATGTGGTTGGGTTTAAAATAGATTACCGAACTATAACACCATAAAACAGTTATTTATGGATATTATTTGATACTATTAAACAGGATGAATTTTTAAATTATAACCGCAGCGCTTTTCAGAATAAAATAAACGAAACACACAAAAAAAAAAAAACAAAAAAAATAAATATCCGATTCGTGTAACTTGTTCGCTAAAACTATAATTGTTGAACTATGAAACGTACCGACAAATATCTT
>VALG01010516.1:0-39945 GCA_009835305.1 Ipomoea purpurea
CTTGTAAGTGATTTTACGCAACTTTTTACTTGCACTAGTGCACCAAACTACTTCGAAATAACACATTTGATTCATTCTCATATTCGCTCCTGGGCACTTATTCGCACATGAGTGCATCCTTATAGATCTATAGATATATAGATTTATAGATGGTTGTTGTTGTTGTTGTTATTTTTATTATTATTATTATTATATTATTATTATTATTATTATTATTATTATATTTTATTATTATATTTATTATATTATTATTTGAATTCTCTCATCATCATCATATTATTATTATTTTTTAAATTAATTAATATTAATTATTGATTGTTTTTGTGGAAGAGTTTGGGCGTAAAACACAAAGGACGATTTTTTTTTAATAATAGTATAAATTATTATTATTATTATTTGAAATTTAGGTTTTTTTCAATTTTTTCTAATACTAACCTTATTATTATTATATTATTATTATTATATTATTATTTTATTATTATTATATTATTATTATTATTATTAAATTATTATTGACTTATAGATCCGGTTCCATTTTTCATTAATGATGCAAACCTTGTTATTATAATTACTAGTATTTTACCCGTGCGATGCACGGTATGAAAAATTTAAATATAAATGTTATGGTCTCATATCATCGTTATTTTAACTATAACTTATATAAATATAAATTTGCTATAGGATAATTTCCCATTTAATATATTTTTCCAGATTTATTAACACAATTGAAATTTTTTTCATATCAAAAATTATATTCCCAATATATTACTTTCAAAATATTTGATTAACCCGAGTGATTTTGCATCATATCATATATGCACGAAAAAAAGATTAGGCAATGATTCTTTTCACTTGGATGCAGTGGAAAAATGGTCTCGAAACAAAGACCATCGGAAGATCAGGATCTTCTCGAACGAGTACCAAGAAGACAAGCACGACAACAGAGGGTCGATGGCGCGTGCTGGGTTGGCGGTTGGGTGGTGCCGGAGACACCACTAGAGGCCATGGTGGAAGGCGATGCCCTGTCAGGACCAGCCCAAGCGCGATCCGCCATCTTTGTCATTCAGGGATGCGGTTGCGAAGAACACAGTAGCGGTCATTGATCTGCCACTGGAGGGTCAGGAGGGAGATGATTGTTATTCCAGATGACGAACAATCCAGGAGAGATGATGATCCTGCTCTGTCCACAATACAGTTAACCGAGGAAGGGAGAAAGAAGTGATCCGAGCTTCGTGGAGCAGGCTCTAATCATCAAAGTTTGGGAAACACGGGTGGGTTTTCTTTTATAATGCGGGAAGCTCTGCGCCTTATGGAAGCGGCAAGGCAGCTTTGAGATGGTGGCGATGACAACGATTACTTCCTCGGTTAATTTGGATCTATAGACGATCTCAATTTCGCCAAAGTTTGAGGGTTCATGAATGGGTGCTCGACCATTACCTCATTGTTTAAGAATGTTGAACCAAATTTTGATCCGACCGTGGACAAAACTGAGAAAGTTCTTGTTTGGGTACGATTCCCATGCTTTGGATCGATACTACATCGGACATATTCTTGAAGAAAGATCGGAGACAAGATCGGGCGCCGGTCAGAGCGATCCGTGATGAGCCACGCGTCCAAATGAAGGTTCGCTAGAGATATTCGTGGAGGTTGGACATAACCAAGTCCTGCTATCCAAGTTTACGCTGCAAGGGCGCCGTCGGTTCATTGCTATGGAAGGTTCTCCATTGGTATGCTTCCATTGCTAAATGTATGGCCATAGCACAAATTTCATGTCTGACGTCGAAGACTTACGGGAACCACCTGATGAGACGAGCAAGCGGCAACGTGGGGGAAACAGTCTTGTGCGTTATCGTTGGAAAGCGGGAGGAAGGCGGCTGCCAGCCTATGGATCCTGGATGGTGGTCACAAAGCCAGAGAGGCGTCAATACCAGAGACCGGGAGACAAGTAGGCAACGAAAGGTTGAGGCCCAGCGAATTTAGGCCAATCTCGATTCCAACACTGGTCAATGAGCAGGAAGTGGTGACCAGAGGTGGGGACGTTTTGAGAAAATATTGGGGCTTGAGGGATGGAAGAGGACATGAGGTGCAGTTGCCCTCTAGGAATGGCGGTAGGTTGCGAAGGAGAACTCTGGTGAAATCTAGAAAGACAGTCAAAAACGCTTTGAACACAAGGATGCAAAGAAGGGAAACGTGGTAGTCAATGAGACACAAATTGACACCAAAGGGAGGCTAGGACGGTGGAGATTCTAAGGGAAAGGAAAAGGTACCGGATCCCACAAAGTGGTCAGAAGGGGGGTTCACGTCCTGCGACGGAGGAAGAAGAGCACAATTGTGGTTCGTGGTTTCCGTAAGGAGGCAAACATATCACATTGAAAGAGTTGTATGCGCAGACGGTCACCCACCAGCTCCCTGCAGTCTCTAACGAGATATGGGACACCAAACGAAAACCCCGGACTACCTACGACGACGACGGGGGACAATGATGGACATCGACGATGAGCCAGGGGGCGACACCGGGACACCACCGGTGGCGTATCTCTGGAAATCTTAGTTTTGTTTGTTTTCTTTCTGGTGTCTGCGTTTTGTTTGTTTTTCTTTATGTTTTGTTTTCAATGATCAGTATTATTTGGAATTCTCAAGGTGCAGGGGGATGAGATTTCCACCGCGTTCTTTAGGCTCTTAATCAAGACTCACAAACCAAGCTTGGTGGGGTTGGTGGAGCTGAAAGTGTCGAGGTCGCATGCTAACGCCATATGCTCTAAGGTTCGGGTTCGAAGATTGGGTCAAGGTGGAGGCCGTGGGTTTCAGCGGGGGATATGATTCTCTGGAATAATTCCCTTCAGGTGGAGGTGATTTTTACTACATCCTCAATTTGTTTTATTGCAGGTACGGGAAGGTAATGCGACCCGTGGCATATGGCAATTGTTTACGGCATCCCGGTACACTACCTAAGAAGTGGCTATGGAGCGAGTTACAGGTTGCTTAATAATAATAATTATATACGTACAACATATATAAATCTAAACTAAATATGAAA
This sequence comes from Ipomoea purpurea, assembly GCA_009835305.1. NCBI lineage: Eukaryota > Viridiplantae > Streptophyta > Magnoliopsida > Solanales > Convolvulaceae > Ipomoea > Ipomoea purpurea. Next base: position 3,038 of record VALG01010516.1, read on the forward strand.
TATTTCATGACATGAAAGAAAAAATAAAACTGCAATGCTAAGCCCAATAAACATTTTCATGAAAGGAAAAAATAAAACCTGCAATTGCTAAGCCCAATAAACATTAATATATATATCCATATAACCCCAGTTCGTTGCATTTTCAGCCCATACCCGAGGCCCATCTAACCCAATTAAAAACCTCATTACCAAACCTAACTCCATATTTTTGACGATTGCGCTTCCGTCTACTCTGTTGCGTTCGTCATTCTCTTCAAATGCTCACGACTTTACGCGAACCTTCTCTAGTTTCCGGCGTCTTGACAACTCGATTTAAATCATCGCCGTCCAAGTAATCCACTGCTAAAACTTTTCAGATAATCTGACCATAAGCTTTGACCGTTGTGGAATTACTTTCTTCCCCAAATGGCCGATCTGAAAAAATCGGTGACCGGAGCAAATCTTAAAACAAACTAATAAATACAGTCATCATCTTCAGGTAAAACTTATGTTTAAAACGAAAATTAAGACCGGAAGAAATCTAAAAACAAACTAATAAATTCAGTTATAATCTTCAGTAAATTATTTTTTAAAACGAAATTAAGAATACATCATATTTCTAATTCTTAATATCAGTTTAATAATTATTTGTTTAAACTTATCGTTCTCCAATATTATTTTCATGTAACTACTTAAATTTTAAAAACTTTTTCAATTTGTAACTGATTTAGTAACTGTTTTTTAAAAAAAAATTCTCCTCTCAAAACTATATAGAATGAACAATTAAATTGTTGCTCGACAACAAAATTGTAAGAATAAAAAAACAGGTTAATCTTATTTTTAAAAATTGGATACTCTAATTTTTTTTCCAGTAACATAAATTCATTATATAATAAATGTTAACTTAAAAATACTGGAATGTATTACTGCTTTATCATTAAATAACAATTAATTGTAGATTAATTGTATTGAAAATAGATAAGTATGATACTATATATTACCTTAAAATGATACATTTTATTGTAATTGGTTATTTAATTACCTTAACAATGATGCAATTTCATTTAGGCGGAACAATGATTGGCAAAAAACATTTGCTATTATATAGGAGTTAAATATTATTGACAATTTCTATTATCATAATATTTATTAATATTAATTATTACCATAAATGAGTACCATTTAAGAATATATCTCCATTAAAAATATTTTCATATTTAAGTTACTAATTTTGAGCAACTTAGTAGTTGTACCCGTGCGTTGCACGGCCATGATATTATACGATATAATATATAAAAGATTGTTATTGTTGAAGATATATATTTATATATATATATATAGTATAATATATATATATATATAATATTGTTAAAGTTCAGTGATAACATGTGTTTAGGTGAGAAATGATACACACATCATGTGCATTTTCATCTAACTATTTTTTAAATGGTCTAGATTAAATTAAGTGTGTGCAAACGCGATTTAGTGTGTTTGCCACATTGAATTGGATGTAAATAATGTAACACAATAATCTCCTTTAACGAATGTACTGAAGACCAAACTGATGCCTCACTTGATTACATCGACATACTTTATCATCTTCATTAAACACGTCATAGCCTGCATCTATATATATTATATATATAATTATATATATATATATTATATCATATAAACAAACAATCCTTAATGAAACCAAATTATAAAAACAACATATAAAATTTATATAATTACTTTTTAATAAGGAAAAATGTATTATAAAAAAGGTAAATAATACTCTTATCTATATATTATACTAATAATAATATTTTATTACTTTAAATTTTAAAAATACAGCTGTGTATAAAACAATATTACCAAAATCAAGGGAAAATGACACTTTTTACCACTGGAGTTAATATACTTATAGCATTTTTTCACTCAATTTGTTTTAGGTAAGGCACATTAGCACCCCTCAATTATTTTTAAAAGTGGTGTTTCCCCCCTGATATATTAAATTGATCATTTATACCCTTAAAGTTAAACATTTTATTTTTTTACTACTTCAACAAAATTATTTGCGCATACGTAGGGATGACAACGTTCGGTTTGAATTTATCTGGATACTAAATAATACGAATTATAGTTTCGGTTATAATTCAGATCTAGAACCCATATTTTAAATGTCAATTTATTAAAATTCATGTATCAAAAAATTGATCTTGAACCGTGAACGGCGGTTCCGAATCTGATTCCGCGATTTTGAAACCGTCTTTTATTAAAATTATTTTTTATTTTACAATAGTACTAATTCAACAATAAATGTATTATTATTTTCCAGTCGAACATTGAATCGTCCGTTCCGGTTCACGATTTTAATTAACTCTAAATACTCGAATTCGATTCTTAATTGTAATTGGAATATTTCGGTTTGGTGCTATAAGTGTTTTTTGGTTTTGAACCAATTATAGTCATAATTTTTTGAGGAAAAAAATAAATTAAATATTTATTTAAGGATAAATATGTCTTAACATTTTAAGACGGGAAAAAACAACCATTTTAATTATTTAAAGGAAAAAAAAGCTATGAGTATATAACTCAGGAGGAAAGTGTCATTTTCCCTACCAAATTATAATAGAAGGCTACAGCGGCATTCAGACCATCTCTGTCTTCCGGCTTCAATCCAATAATCCTTACCAGAAATTCACTCGACCTTTGTCTATGCCGCTTTTCTGTTCACCGTCCGGACGTCCACTCCCTTGTCCCATGTCGATCTTCACTCTTCAACTCCATCATCCGTTTCAAGAACCTCATACTTCTTCCTTATTCTATACTTTACTTCCGATTCGCAGTCCGATTTCTACTTTAAGCTCGAGCGGTATACAAACGATATATCAAAGGTGAACTCCGATTTTGGCGAATCGAGGGTCACGGATAGGTGTATGCGGTCTATCTTCGACCAGTCTTTTCCAATTACCGATCTGATATTCGTAGTCGTAGCAGTTCCTTAAATTTGTAGTTCTTGCATAAAAGGAAATTGCATGTCCTATCTTTTAAAATAAAAAATTATCTATCCTTCAGATCATATGGTTTCAATATTGGGAAGCTAAATGATTTATAATGCAGATGTTACATTCCAGATTCTGCCCAAGTGCGATTGAAGGGGAAGATCTTCCTAAATGGGTATTCGACAGCACATGCATTCGAATCTTCCTAATAAATTCCAGGGTGAGTTTGTTGTTCATCTGTTAATTTTGAGGTTTTTTTTTTTTTTTTTTTTTTTTTTTTTTTTTTGTTTTTTTTTCTGTGGAGTGTATTTTGAGGGTTTTTTGTTTGAATAGTTGTTCATATTTCGGGAAATCTTCTTCAGTACAATTTTGTTAGCATATTGTTAATCTTCAAAGAACCCTAATACCCTGTTTTAGCAAGTTTTCTGCCGGAATACTTGCTAAGTCCTATTCTACTCAGAGATAGGATACTTAAACAGGCAAGGTGATGCACAATGCAGGAATAATTTATGCTGAATTTTTCTCAGGAGTGGAAATTTGAGTACAGTGGACTGGGTTAAAAAATTGATAAGTTGAATCTTAATAATGTTACCTAAAATAACCATATTTTGCTAGATTAGTGAATGTGAACATAAGTAGAACTACACAATGAATTTGGAATCAATGCTGAAATTGTTAATTATTTTATGGAGGATATTTTTCATTCATTCTTATGCTGACTTATTATACGGTTTTTAAATATGCAGGAACATTTGTGGAATTGTTCGTTTATCTGTAATTGTTCGTTTGATGATGTTGGACAAACTTAGTGTTTTATTTATTTTCTATATATGGTGCTTGCAGGAATTGCATTTTACTTCAAAAAAAAAAACAGACCTTTAAAAGATTATTGAATTTCGCATGCAATGCTTTGTTTAAATTCAATAGAGTGATGGTGTATATAAGAGTTGTCATATATGATTTTAGTTGTTATTTATAGCCTAAATGCAACATGCGTAATACATTTAAGTCATGAAACTTATGAACTGTCCTTTACAACTTAAATATATTGTATTGTTATATGTAAAGGTCCTTGGCTGTGAATTGTAAACTTAAAATTAAATACAATGTAATTGTGGGGATTAAGTGTTTATCTGTGAATCGTAATTTTTCTATATAATAGAAAAAAAATTATTATTTTGAATAGCTCATTCACAGTAGTAATAGGGTTAATCCCTTTCACTTCTGGTCTATTTTCCAAACCAAACATATTAAAAGTTTTATATAGATTGTAGTTAGGACTGGGAGCCATAATTTCCTTCTTTCACATAGCAATTAATTTCATCATATCTTTAATCTTGATCCTAATTATCCTTGTCTAATGTGCAATGTTTGGGTACCAAGTATACATGCAACTACTGTATGTGATCCTATGAAAAACACATTGCTTAAATGATTACATATTCTAAAGGTGTATGAAGTATTCAATCTGGCTTTGTAAATGATTTACATGAAAGCTTAGCTTCAAAGGTAAAATTTTCCATCTTATATTTAAAATTAGTTTGATCATTTTTTTTCAAATGGTATAATTATTTTATTCCTTTCTTGTTGTTATGATAAGCATAAATATATAGTAAGTTAGCCTTACATATGCTATTCTGAAAACATGTGCATAAGTAATTCTAGCATTTTTTGATTACTTTGTTAAGTATGATTTTATCAAGTGCCCTTAAGATGTATTGTTAGTACTCCCTTAGTACTTAGAGTGTCTTGCTAGTAAGTAGTAGAGAATACAGTTTGTAAGTAAAAACATGCAGATAGAATATAGAACAATATACATAACAAAAAAAAAAAAAGACAAAAAAGCATAGGATATAAAGCACCTTTACAAAAAGTGAATAATGTCAAGATAGGCAGAAACATCACAGATAGAACACGCACCTTGCAATGCATATTGTAAGAAAAAAGTTTTTTAAAGAAAAAAACACTGATGCACACCATCGTGCATATTGTCCATAAATTACCCAATAAATCCAACCAAAGAAAATTTAGAATATCTCCTGTTTGATAAGAAAACCTTTGATCTCTTAACTTGGGCTTGAGAGAATTGTCTAGTCAGTCCTCTTCCTCTTTGTTACTCCTGTCTCCACTGGTTCATCACTGTCATCCAACTTAGTTTTCACTGTTTTGCATATTAGGACTGCTAGCTTCATCCACAGATTCACTCTCCTGTTTACCAAAAAAAATTTAGTATAGAAGAAATTAATAAAATAAACTAAATGAATAAGTTAGTATGTACCTCAGACCCGTGAGAAAATCGACCAGTTCTAGCAGCAGTGTAAAATTCAACTACTCTCCCAATCACATTTAGAATTAAGGTATTAAGGCATATTAATAAAAAACAATGTATAGCATATGTGCGCACCAACCTTAATCTAATCTAATTATTTGCAGGTACTAAAAATAAAATACCTCAATGTGGTGAAGCAGGCATTCTTGGCTCTTGTCTGTATTTCTGCCTTCAGGTAGAGTATATGTGCACACCAACTTTAATTAATAGTTTTTTGTATGTACTTGTACCTATATCTTTCTTTTCCTCTAATAAATAGGGGAGCCATTTGCAGAAATACCAAGTGGCAAAGGAAGAACAAACAGCAAGAGATTGAATTGCAAAATGGCTGGTGAATTAGTAGGCCATTATTTATAGGAGAAAGTTGGACTTGGAGATGGTGTTAGCAGGCTGGAAAAATGTAGAGTTCCAACAACAATTAAGAATGTTGGAAGATAAATTAAGGGTGTGCATCGGAAGAAGAAACGCCAAAACTTAAAGGCTGCAAATAGATTCAAATAATGTATGTATGTATAGAAGTATTTTAATACAAAGGGTTGCGTGCAGAAGAGTTATTATGTTTAACAACTTCCAAAAATATTGGAAACCAAATAGGTGGCTGATAAGAGATGTAGTATTTAATTAAAAGACAAACACAATTAGTTCAATTCTAATTGTATTTAACCACATATATTGAACGCAAATCTGCATGGCCAAAACGACGTGCTTTAAGTGGGCGGGAAAATGCAGCCATGTGATTGGCCAAGATCTTATGCTTTATTATATAGTAGGATTTTTAAAATTAATATTTAGTCTTGAAATAATTATTCTTTGAAGAGTGCTTTTACATGTAGCTTGCAGAGGACAAATTTATACAGCATTCATTTTAATTTTTAAAATTAATATTTAGTCTTGAAGATGCCAACCGTCATCTTCCATTTAAATTCATTTTATTTATTTTCCCATGTATTGAATATCTGATATGTAAGCAACCTTTCGTATTCCCCTAAAAAATGAATTTTTCCATGTATTGAATGTCTGATATATAAGTAATCTTTTGTATTCCACCAAATTCCACCAAAAAAGCCTTGCCTTTTGTTTGGGCGGGAAGTTTTTCTTGATTTTTAATTACTAAAATGGTTTCTGCTTTATTATAGTAGAGGATAAGATTTTACCTATGTTAATGAGGGGTTAAAATATTTTAAAATATTTTTATTAAGTATTTTTTAAAAAATAATTTCCAGCAACCAAATCATATATTTCTCAATTTCATTAATTATATTAATTATAATTATCAAATATTATGGCAATTACCATAATAATTTCATTCATTATAACATTTGTTTTTCCAATATTTAAATACATTACCATAAAATTACATAATAATAAATTAATAAACAAAAAAATGAAAGAAAATTATGAGAATAATTACCTTTAATAAAATTTATATATATAATATATATATATATATATATATATATATATATATATATATATATAAAGTAAAATCTCCTACATCATTTTTTCGTCCAAACTTTTATACTAAATTAATTAAATATTTTATATTTTTTGGTCAAATAATCTAGAAATCTTAGTTGGTAAGCAAATGTTTAATGAAAAGTAATTAAAATGTATAATTGGTAATATTGTATAATTATTATATTGCAAATGTATTAATGGTAATTAATTTATAGTAATGTGAATATTATGTATGGTAATAACATATGTAACACGGATTGCAATTTGCAAATGAATATTATGATGATAATGAAGAAATATGATCTACTATTATGGTAATATAACCAAATCAAGTCTTATATGCTACCATTTAATGAAGAATCATTTGAATATGAATATTATGTTAAAAAAATTGATTTAATATTTATGGTAATATAACCAAATCACATATGCTACCATAATCATCATTCCATAATCATATATGTATAAATATTGGGTTCTCATATTTATAAACAATGTTTAATAATTGAAAAATTGTATTACACAATAAAAATTACTATTATAAAATTTTTGGTATATGCGTACATTATTTTTAATTATTTCGGTTTAATAATATTATATCTTATTTATAAAAATTTGAAATAATACTTTTAGTACTATTGAATATTGATTGACTAAAAATTATCTTAATTATTAAGACAATTAATAGGTATTTAGGTTGAATTTATATAGGTAATCTAATTTCAAATATATGAATTATACATAATAGCTTAAAATCTAAAATGTGATACGGAGTATAATTTAAAAGTAAATTATTAATTAGATTCCCTAGTATAATTGTCCTACTATAAGTCCAGAAATGGTTTCTTTCTAATAAAGGTTAATATTAATTATAAAATTAAAAATTTACGTTTTCCATGTGCTAAAAAGTTTTGATGCTTGGACAAAAGTAGTAGAGGGCAGTACTGTCGGGGAAAATAATTAAATTCTCTCTTTCCAATTTATAAATTATATTTGGTTGGAGGCAGAAACAGATAGTGTTGTAATGGAGACTCATCAAGAAGACACATTGCTCTTAGAAGACCATCTTCTTCTTCCACAGGTTAGTTCCACCTTCAACCTAACCCCCTTAATTAGCTTCTTTAATTTCATTTCTCTCTATATATTTCTGTTTAAAGTATGCACTTTTAATCCTTAAATTTATTGATCAATCTGAAATAAAGACTTTCCTTTCAGACACAAAACTGCAAAATCTATGCAGGAGATGCTTCAGTTGATATTAAGGGGAACCCTGTTCTAAAAGCAAATACTGGAACCTGGAAAGCTTGTCCCTTTATACTTAGTATGGAAGCTGCTTTTTTCTTTTCTTTTTTTAATATACATTAGGTTTCAGGCTAAACTAATCCTAAACCCCCAGAACTCCTCTCCTTTCATCATCTCCGATCAGTCAAGATCACTCAATGATCCCCAGGTTCCAGTGGGCCGGGATTCAAGTTCCCTGAGGTTTTAGGGTGATCAGTCGAAACAACTGAGCTAGTCCTGTAGGGCAGAAGTTGCCTTTTGTTAGGATCAAGCGTGATCGGTCGAAACAACTTAGCTAGTTCTGTTGGGCAGAAACTGTCTCTGTTAAGATCAAACGCTTACCATTACACTGAAAACTGTAGTGAAGGCCCAACTTTACTTCCTTATAAACCGTCATCACATTTTCGAGAGACAAAGTGTTGGACTTGACCCTTCACCGTTTTCGTCCAACAATCAATTATTGGACTTGGCCTTTTACCGGCCTTTCACCCGATACCTTCTTCTCCCATACTAACCGGTGCTCTTGTTTGTTTATAATCTTAAATTGTTATCTCAGGTACTGAATGTTGTGAACGGTTGGCGTACTATGGGATTGCCATGAATCTTGTGAGCTATCCACAAAATATTTGCATGAAGGAAATGCCTCTGCTGCTACAACCATCACTACTTGGGCAGGCACTTGTTACCTTACTCCCCTTATTGGAGCTTTCCTGGCAGATGCATATTTGGGAAGATATTGGACCATTGCTGCCTTCTCAGCCATTTATTTCATTGTATATATGCATAATCTCATTCCACTTATATTGTATCAAAAGGCCTAAGTTTTATAGCAATATTCAATATACACTCATAGATTTGATTCCTCAGCCATTCACTACCCGAGGGTGTGCACTGGTTAAACCTTGTCTTGTGACCTTATCCAGCAAAGGACCACAAGGAGGTAAATCAGTCTTGGTTTCTCATAGCTGATCTGATCGGCTCAAACCAAGAAGGCCAATATAATAGGCCGGTTCCCGACTGGAACTCGAACTTAGGTTAGAAGGTAAACTAGCTTAGGTTGTTCATAGCTGATTGGCTCAAACTAAGAAGACCAATAGGTCACTCCTGGTTGGGAGTCGGACTTGGGTTATGGCTATATGATTATGCAATTTTGCCCTTTTTGGGTAACTTTAACTTAACTTCATTTGCAGGGAATGTGCACATTGACTCTATCAGCTTCTGTTCCTGCTTTAAGGCCTGCTGGTGTGAGGGCTCTGTGTGCCCTTCTGCTACTCCTGCCCAGAAGGCGGTATTCTTTTTTGGCCTCTATCTGATAGCGCTAGGGACCGGTGGGATTAAACCGTGCGTTTCATCATTCGTGCTGATCAGTTTGATGACACTGATCCATCAGAAAGGCCTAAGAAGGGGTCCTTCTTCAACTGGTACTATTTTTCAATCAACATTGGTGCTTTAGCTCGAGTACGATAATTGTCTGGATCCAAGAGAATGCAGGGTGGGGGATCGGGTTTGGCATTCCTACTCTTTTCATGGCCATTGCTATTGCAAGTTTCTTCTCGGGCACACCCCTTTACAGGTTTCAGAAACCCGGGGGGAGTCCTCTAACAAGAATTTGTAGTGTAACACAAGTTGAAGAATTGAAGAGATTGGTTCAAATGTTGCCTATATGGGCTACTGGGATAGTGTTTTTTGCTGTCCATGTCCAACTGCCCACACTGTCTATACTGCAGGAATGACAATGGACACCACAATCGGTTCGTTCAACATCCCAGCAGCCTCGCTTTCTTAGTTTCAACGTTATCAGCGTCCTAGTCTGTGTCCCGATCTACGACAGGGTCCTCATCCCCGTGGCCAAGAAAATCACGGGGACCGAGAGGGGACTCTCTGAGCTGCAACGAATGGGCGTCGGGATTTGCATATCGACCTCGTGTATGTTCGGGGCTGCATTGGTCGAGACGAGGCGACTAGAGCTTGCACGAGGCCTCGGGCTAGTGCCAATGAGCATCCTGTGGCAGGTGCCTCTGTATTTGTTGATGGGAGCTGCCGAGGTTTTTACGTGCATCGGGCAGATGGAGTTCTTCTATGATCAATCGCCCGATTCGATGCGAAGCTCGAGCACTGCATTGGCACTGCTCACCACTTCCCTGGGAGCCTACTTGAGCTCATTTATGATCAGTGTTGTCTCATCTGTTACTGGGGTGGATTCCTGATAACTTGAACCAGGGACACCTTGATTATTACTTCTTGTTATTGGCTTTCATTGCCTTCTTGAACATGGTGGCTTACCTCTTCTGTTCCAAGTTGTATGTAGCCAAATCCAAACAGGTATCTTAGTGTTTACACCCCCTTAGCTTGTGCTCTTATAATTCTTGTATCTAAATGTATGATACCCGTGCGATGCACGAGATGAATATTGTTTATCTTATTGTGTAATTGTGTGAAAAATTTAAGAGATGTGTAATATATAAAAAGTTGGAAAGGAAATATAAAATGGAAAATAAAAACAATAAAGAAATTACTTTAATATACAATGTAGAAAAATAAGAGTGACAAAATTACAAATTATTGAAAACTCCGTGGTATATACCACGTTGGTTGTTGATGTATAGATCTATTATAATTTTTTGAGTACTTTTTAGTTGAATGGACGTAGACGTAGCAGCATGGTTATCCCGGAACATATTGTTTATGCTTGTGCATGTTAGTGTTGATGTAATTTTTGTAAATCTTATTACAGTTTCCTAACATTTCAGATGACTATTGGGTTAATACAAAAGAGAGAACAGGCGAACCACCATGTTCACCAAAAGATGAGTTGTTTTTGAAATGAGAAATACATTTGTTTTGATGATAATGTTTCCTCTTTGACCCAATGGTGCATGAAGATGTAATCTTCCTCATGGTCTATAATCGCAATACTTACCCTTTATGTTTTGTGATGGGATGTTCTTAGTGTCTTCTGCCACCCTTTTGTTTGTAGCTTCAATCTTAAGTTAAGGCTTATTGAGAAATGAGTAATTAATGGTTAACCATAATTATTCCCATAAACATAAACATTTTATAGTAAAACAAATATGCCTACCGGAGTAATTGCTTTTGATTGGCTTAAAAATAATGTTGCACTAAAAATAGTAGAAACCAAATAAATCCTCACCCAAATAAATCCTCACGAATATTGTGTTTTTTTTTTAACCTTGTAATTATCAATGGTAAATGATTAATGAAATAAAATATGAAAAGTATTAATATTCTATATACTAAAATTAAGTTGAATATATATATATATATATATATATATATATATAATGCAAGTTACTGTAATTTTTGTTCGGTAAATGAATTAAGTTTAACGAATTAAATTTGAAAATATTGCAATTAAGCTACTGTACCTAATAATTATTATATATTTTGTTTAATTTTGCAATAAAATTAGAGATATAATGCAATTATTATTTTTTAATAATTATTACTTTCTATGTAATTATAATGAAACTGCAAGTCTAAAAAAAATGAAATTATAAAATTACACAGAAACATATATTGCATAATTGGAATGAATTTTTTAAAAAGTTAATTATTTGTATAGTCGGAAAGTGAAAACGAAATGTTGAGGCTAATAGGATGCATGATTCTGCGTTTTGTATGTAAATAATTCGTTTTTTAAGGCTAATTCGTTTATAGTATTATAATATAGTATTAGTATTATTATTATTATTATTATTATTATTATTATTTATTATTATTATTATTATTTTATTATTATATAAATCTAAGTTTCACCGAAATTCAAATTTATGACCACCCATTTGAAATAATAATTGATAACTGAAATGTTATCACATTACATGATAGTTAGCATTTAGATATAAATATAATAAAATAAAAACACTTTTTTTTTTTACACAAAGGATAAACAAAATCCAATAATTATAAGATTAAAAGTGAAACTTACTCCTTTTTTTTCTTTCTTAAATGTGTGTCCGTAAGAGGTCAGAGGATTTGATTTGAATAGCTTTGGGTAGTTCTATCGAGTGCCACAAGCTGTCATAATCCGAGAGATTGTCTGTTAAGCTAGTCCACAAATTGGAATGACCTAACATATATACTCACATATATGCTTCTTTATTGTAAAATGAATATCCATTTTTTGAATTACTTATCAAAAAATCTTTCTCTTGGTTTATATTTATCATTAGTGGCTCATATAATTCGCAAAATGAAACCAAGGGATTTTAATTCAATTCCAAAAAGAATGAAATTGAGATCGAATATATATGTGTGAGGGGAAAGGTTTAGGTAAGAACAAACTTATAAGTAAAAAGTGAAGGTTGATATGAATATATGATCCATCGAATTTGGGTATACAACGGTTAAAAATTATTGAAAAATAATAGGAAACATGGGCATAATGTTAGTTTTATAAATATCTATAAACATGAAAGTTTGTAATAATTATAAAATTGATTATGTATTTTTGTTTACTAAAATCTTCCATCATTAATGAATAGTTGTGATTAGGGGTGAGCAAACAGTCGATCGGTTACATAACCGACCAAAAAATTGAAAAACCGACCGTGATTTTTGACCGTCATAACCGACTAAAATCGACCGAGAGTAATACTATAACCGACCGAAAAATCGATCGTCGGTTTCGGTCATTTTCGATCGGTAACCGAAAAACCGAAATTTCAAGAAACATTCGTATGCCGAAAACTTCTTGTATTGTTTTGGAATGATTTTGGACTTCATAGCATTCGTACATTACTTGGCAGAATGATTAGGATCAACAAACATTAATTCATAAAAAGAAAAAAATTAAAACAAAAACAAAAACGAGAGGGAATTAAACAGTGGAAATATTTTGTATATATTAAACTGTTTTAAGGTTTTTTGTGTTCCTGCGTGTGTTTTGAGCTTCTATCACTTAGAATTTATAAACAATTAGGTTGCATGCTTTATTTAACTTATCTTTGAGGTTGCTTGCAGTAGTTTGGTAGTTTAGTGGAGGTCAGTAAATCTGTAAATGTGTTAATTAGTTACTAAATCATGAATAGATATGCATTATTTTTCTTTTTCCATGTATATGTCGGTTATCGGTTAACCGACCGAAACCGAAACTAAATAACCGTCAAATAACCGAATAACCAAAATTTTTATAACATTAATAACCGAAACCGACCGAAAACCGAATTTTTCGGTCGGTTCGGTTATCGGTTACCGATTACCGGTCGGTTAATCGATATTTTGCTCACCCCTAGTTGTGATCAGTCTTCACTTTTTATAAGAGGAACATGTTCTCATTTGAGTATATATAATTACATATAAACCACTCTTATTAAGCATTCATTGACATGTTACCATTTTATTGTATATGTATATTCCTTATTATCTCCAATCGTTATATCGTGGACCACGCTGCATAATCGATTATGCGTCGCGCATCAAAACGACGTTGTTTCTTTAAGTAAGAAACAACACGTTGTTAGTCTTAACGGAGTGACACTACAATGTATCTAAACCGACACTGCATCATGTATTATTTTTATATTATCAAATGAAACAGCAGTTATATCAAAATGATAATGTAGTTGTGGTGCAATGAAAGTGCAATATATATAAAATGAAACTGAATAACATTTCACATATTTGAGTGTATATTGTACAATGAAGTTGTAATTATATCGAAATGATCATGTAGTTGTGTTTTAATGAAACTATAGTGTATATAAAATAAAATTAAATAACATTTTCACATATTTGAGTGTATAAATCTATTGACCTTTTATTATGACCACAATGCGAAAAAATCAAAAAAAAAAACCAATTGCCAGAGACGAACCTTGACAATTGAGTTCTTCTCTGGCAAATTAGGGTTCGTCTCTAGTAATTTGGGTTGATGAGATGAGAACAGATTAAGGTTCGTCTCTAATATGCTAGAGACAAACCCAATTGCCAGGGTTCGTATTTGGCAATTGATTTTTTTTGTTTATTTGTTTGAGTATGAAGCGACCTTAAATCTCCAGGCACCCAAAATAAATGTGCATCTGTTCGAAAATAAAATTTAAATTCTGTCGAGGTTTGAACCTATGGGTGCCGTCAAATTACATGATAGTTAGCATTCAATATAATAAAGTAAAATCATTTTTTTTTTCTTTTACCAATAAGTTTTAGAAGTTAGAACAACCAATTAAGTAAAATGATTAAGGAGGATTTTGAGAATTGAATTGGTTGAGTGCCTTAAGAAAGTGGAGACTCGGTGAGTGGACCCGTTAAGTAAGCATTTTAATATGGTCTCCTAATCCAAGTAATAATCTATCATACGTTTGGCCGTTTGGGCTTTGGCAACGATGGATAAGCTATCCTGATCCTCGTATAGGACAGCCCAATTCTAAGTCTAAAATCAGATGTGGTCTTGTGGAATTGGGAAAGCATCTCAACCAAACTCGCCGTAACCTCCATCTTTGCTTCCGCATCTCAACCAAGATATTCTCATGCGGTGTCGTGACGTAAACTCATTTTTTTCACGATTTCATTTTGTCGGCTACGTATTTTACTTAATTCTTGGTGTCTCCCTATCACTTGTAATTATCTCACTATCCACCCCATTTGCCCATTCACTAAAGACCTTATGATCGAACGACACGATTATAACTCTTCTAAATGGAAGGTCATAATTTCAAATTCCAGTTATAACGACCCTTTCTGCTTCAATAAGTTAAGAAATACTACACTGTAATAAAATTAGAGTCAGTAGTACTCAACAAACAAAAACTTTGATCGTCATAATATCCGACTACTGGTAAGCACTAAATACGAAAAAAGTAGTATTTTCTTTTTGTATTTCAAAAATCTTCTATTTTATAAGTTTATAGAAACTTCATAAAACATTTCAAAATCGTTTCATTAATTTTCTAAAATATGTATTTAAAATTAAAATAATAAATAATTACTTTCATTTTACTTATCATTCTTAATCATTGCATAGACCAAAAGCATTCAATCAGGAGGTTATTAAGGTTTGAAGTAAGTTTACCTTGGTTCCCAGCTCCCGAGCTAGAGGCTCCTGATGATTCGTGTATATCTAATCTGATCTTCGTGGTTAGATGTGACATAACACTCCAACACTTATGTTTAGCTTCTACCGATTTTGAATATTACTTATCATATGCATTCTTCATATGATCAAATTAATATTTTTTTTCTTTCATAATTTTTATATTTAATATTATTTTTTATAAATAACTTTAATCAACCATCATCAACTCAACTGAATTGATACATAAAATAGGACGGAAGTAATAATATTTATGCATATTTAGTAAAACATTTTATGCAACCTAGAAGGAAAATAAACAACTTGATAATCTGTGTGGTCAAAATTATGATATACTAAAATATTTGGGGCGTTTCCGATATTTCTAGAAACATTCGGATTGGCTTCCACCGCAATTAACAACCAAGTCTCCTAAATCAAGAGAGAGAGAGAGAGAGAAGGTAATACAGTACAAGTTCAGAGGGAAGAGAGAGAAGGGAAGAGAGAGAGAGGAAACGTCTTCAAGTTCAAGAGGTCAAACACACAGCCCTAAAATCATTGCTCGCTGTTATCTACGGATTTCCCGTGCTTCTTCTCCGATTGATTAATGCTTTATCATCTGATCGTCTATCCACGTCAGCAGCATCGCTCGGCGGCGGACCGCGGCGGCAGCGACAGCGGCGGTGGTGGTACTGACGACTTATCGTCAATACCGGCAGCAATAGCAGCGACGGTAGCAGATAAACAGTTTCTGTTTGAGTTTCAGTTCGTTCTCTCTGGTTACAGCCGGTGAGATTTTCGAGAGGTTTTTTTTTTCCTCTTCTGGATTATTATGAAGAAAACCCAAAGTATCAATAGCAACAGTAACGTGAACACTAAGGTGAAGAATGGGGCGACCAATGGCTTTCTTCCTAATTCTTTCAAGTTCATATCCTCTTGCATCAAAACCGTTTCTTCTAACGTCCGCTGTGCCGGAGCCTCCGTAGCCGGCTCCATCTCCGCCGCTGCGTCCGACTCCGATGATCATCGCAAGGACCAGGTTTAAAACTCTTCACCGCCTCGACGATTAAATTTTCTGACTAGTTGTTACTTAATTTCAACGGGCTTTCGTTGCGTGGTTGGATTGCTTTGTTAGTTGTGATTTTCTCGATTTCGTAAGCAAATTGGTGAGGTTCGAGTTTGTCTATACTAGTTAAAGACGATTGTAAGGTTCGGATCTTTTGCCCGATTGTTTCTAGTAACTTTAGTTCTTATTTGTGTTTATCAAAGTAGTTGTTTTGGCCTTTTGGGACACTGAACTTTGCACATTTTGTCTAGTTTATTCGTGCTTGGAATGTAATGGTGCTTCTGAATAATGACTAGAGGACATTGGACTGGTATACCTAGAGGATAATGACTACATGCTAGGACTCTGCCATGGTGTAGACTTTGTATTGTTGAGTAATCATGCATATCAGTTTCTTCATACTTCAAACTAGTGTTTGAATCCTTGATGCTGTATTTCTCCTTAAACTGAATTATAAGGATAAGGGTCAGTGTCCAATCATCAGTACAATTAACTATCATTTCATTATAACACAATTGGGTAAGCGTTGGTTACATGTGCATGTAGTTGGCAGTCAGATCTGAGTATCATGTTAAAATGTTTCTTTCTATGGAGATTGCAACATCTTTCCTCCCTTTTAATTATAATTTTCATTACCTATCACAAAAATGAAATATTGTTATGCCTCCTTGTTATATATCTCATTCGTCATTCATTATTGATGTAATTTTGGTAAGAAAAAGATTCAACAAGAGCACTTCATTCATATTCTGTACAGTACGTTCTTTGGGCTTCATTTTTGCTTATTTTTAGAATTTTCTGCATGGTGTTTGTATGTGATGAGTAATAGCTTTATTCTGTTTCTAATGACATCAGTTTGCGTTCTGATCAACAATGCTAACCTCCTCGTTTCTAAATTTTTGACAAACAGGTTTTGTGGGCTTGCTTTGACAAACTAGACTTAGGTCCTTCATCATTCAAACATGTCCTGCTCATTGGTTATTCTAATGTTTTCAAGTCCTGGATGTTGAAGATGCATCTAATGTATGTGAACTGGTCTCTCGGCGGGATGATCCAGTCACGTTTCTACAGATGCAGCCCATTCCTGCAAAATCTGATGGCCATGAAGGATATATAAACGCACATCCCATGCTCTTGGTAGTGGCTTGTGATGAAACAGTTGAATCCATTCCAGCACAAAGTGGGAGGGATGGCTTTATTGAGCCTCAAGCAGTGAACTTTGTAAACTCGCCTACTACACTTCGATTTTATTCTCTAAGGTCCACAGTTATGTTCACAGTTTACGATTCAGGTCTACTATTTTTATGGTTAGATCCGTCCACAGATAGTTGCCGTTGGTCTTGCAACCCAGGTAAACATCTTTACTTTTTCATCCTACCAATTCAAAGATTTGGTGGGTTCAATTAATTGTGTTCTGCATGAAAACAGACATTAGTCTTCTTAATATAACTATTTTGAATTAGATTTGGTGCTATAATTATCTAAGATTTGTTGGTGTGTCGCTGTGTTTTGTGCTGAACAATATTTGTTATCCTAAACATTCTAATATTTTGCTGGCAGATATATTGCTTTGATGCCCTTACTCTAGAGAATAAATTCTCTGTGCTTACCTATCCTGTCCTCAGTTGGGGGGCCAAGGTTTTACTGGAGTCAATATTGGCTATGGTCCAATGGCTGTAGGTCCAAGGTGGCTAGCTTATTCGTCAAATAATCCAATGATATCAAACACAGGACGATTAAGTCCACAAATCTTAGTCCTTCTCCGGGTGTTAGCCCATCTACATCACCTGGTAATGGAAATCTGGTAGCTAGATATGCCATGGAGTCAAGTAAACAGCTTGCTTCTGGATTGATCAATCTTGGAGACATGGGCTATAAGACTTTGTCAAAATATTGTCATGAACTTCTTCCTGATGGTTCCAGTTCACCTGTATCATCAAGCAGCGGCTGGAAAGTAGGAAGGAGTCCAATTCACTTGAGTGAAACAGATGCTGCTGGGATGGTTAGTCTTGCCAATAATTCTGTGCTTCAGAAAAATTTCTTAAAACTTTGCTTTAGTCAGAATGTCAGATAGGAATAACATTGTTTTGTTGAACCAGTATCATATTACTGCTCATAGACTCATATATACCTTTTGTTTGTCTCTTTTCCTGATCTACCTGTAATCTCAGATTCAACACATGCTTCTTTTGAATGTTTTGGTACAAACAATAAAATGGTTAAACAAATTTTGCCTGTTGTGAGCTATAATATGTAACTTCATTAACTTGGTGGCCATTAGAAGTAAGTTGATTACTTGATTTTTCCAAAACATAGTCCCCACATGATCAGCTATTGTAGTGTAAAGTAACAATTAAAATGCAGAGTTTTGGTGTTGGTCAGAGCTGTTGATCTGAAAGAGCTATTCTTCTGATGTGTTTATTGCAGGTTGTGATTAAGGATTTCATATCCAGAGCTGTAGTTTCGCAATTTAGGGCCCATAAAAGCCCCATATCTGTCTATGTTTTGACCCTAGTGGCACTCTCTTGGTCATGCTTCCATACGTGGTAACAATATAAATATATTCCGGATAATGCCTCTAGCTCTCAGAATGGATCAGGTGTACATAGCAATGATTGGACGCTCCCATGTCCACCTCTACCAGCTTCATCGAGGCGTGACCCCCGCTGTGTGTATTTTTTGCCACGCTATTTTATAATGCAGCATTTGATAGACATCTATTCTAGATTTTTATTTTTTCAACTTTTAATGGGAAACATTTTTGTAACAGGTGATACAAGACATTTGCTTTAGTTACTATAGTCAATGGGTAGCTATTATTTCAACGAGGGGGACTTGCCATATTTTTGTTTTATCCCCTTTTGGTGGCGAAACAGGGCTTCAATTACAAAACACTCATGTTAATGGCACAACGCTTATACCCATACTGTCTGTGCCATGGTGGTCTGCCTCATCTTTTTCAATAAACCAGCAGTCTTCTACACCCCCACCCGCACCTATCACATTGTCTGTTGTTAGCAGAATTAAGAATGTCTCCGGTTGGCTTAATACAGTAAGCAATGCTGCTTCTTCCGTGGCAGGAAGGGTTTCTGTACCATCTGGTGTTGTTGCAGCTGTTTTTCATAGTTGCATACACCAAGATGTGCAGCGTGCTCCCCAAAAATTGAATTCTTTAGAACATTTATTGGCCTTCACTCCTAGTGGCCATCTAATTCAGTATGAAATGGTTCCTTCACTTGGTGGTGAGCAGGGTGACACCACTTTTAGAACTGGTACAGGACCCTTAGTGCAGATGCAAGAGGATGAATTGCGAGTGAAAGCTGAGGCTGTACAATGGTGGGATGTTTGTCGAAGGGCAGACTGGCCTGAAAGAGAGGAGCGTGTTAAGGAAATTGCATTTGGAATCCAGGAAGGCATGACACTGTTATAGATACTTCTGCTAGTGAAGATGATGGCATTGGAGGTAAGGATATTTCCGTGCCTCACAATCAGTCTCACTGGTATCTTTCAAATGCAGAGGTGCAATCAAGGTCCTGGAGGATACCATTTGGCAGAAGTCTAAGGTAGTTACCTTCTTTATAGCCCTTGGTGTGCCTTCAAGTTTTTCTCTGCTGAGGTTTGCTATATTCTATGATTATAATTTCATATTTACTGTAGATATGCTTCTATACCATGTGTCTCCAAGGGAGTGCAGAACAGTATATTGAACAACTTGCCAGTAGAGAGATTGAAATTGAGAATGTTCCAGTTAATGAGGTTGAAATAAAGCGCAAGGATTTGTTACCTTATTTGACCAATTTCAGAGGATTCAAACAAATTGGGATGATGAAGGTAATGCTGATTCTGCATGCGTTATTCTCAATTATTGCCACCTTGTTCAGCTCCTCAAAAGCATGACAAAAGAGTTGTGAACATGATTTGACTCTTTTTTTTGCTACTATATGTGTCTGGTATTTGGACTGATCCTTATATTCACAAGTGATTGGATATGTGTCAAGAACTGATGTTGTGCTTAAGTTTAAGTGTTTGACTACTAATTGCGTAGCAAGTAGTGTTTTCTTAAAGGTACTGATACATTAAATTGCATATTGGATCTGAGACTGACAACATACTCTTCAATTAGAACTTAGGATGTTGTAGAACTCTCAAGGCTGTAACCACGGATTAGTATGTCAATCTTCCGGTTTTTTGTCCTGCCAAATTGAGAGTTTTCCCTAGCTAGGGTGCATCCTTTTAAGTGTAAAACCATTAAGTCTGTAACTACGAGAGTAGTATGCCAATATCCCACTTTTTAGTCATGTCAAATTGAGAGTTGTGCCTAGCTAGGGTGCTTCCTTTCAAGTTCCTTTAGGTACAGCATAAACTCATCATTTCTCTGTATGTGTGTATGTATAAAATGTATTTGATGATTCTTTTCAACTTTCAGTGCATTAGAACAGCCAAAATAAAATACACTGTACAATGTTTAATGTTACATTGCTAATGCTTACATCATTATTCTTGATATGATGCATATGTTTTTTGACATTCACTTCTCTCTTTGGGACACTGCAAAAGGTTAGACATACTATAAAATATTACTACAATTGATTTTCAGAAACTCGAACCCACTGAAAGATTTGCATTGAATGATGTTTTTTTACAAATTTCAAACTTAAACCATTACTGAAGGGTGGTGCTTACTAAAGATATTTATGATGTGATGCTCTCTACAAAATTCTAACTTTACCCATTTGGATTCAAACTTAAACCACTTCTGAAGGGTGGTGTTTATTTAGTTACTTATTTTTACCTGGATTTTGAAATTATAATCAATTGCTTGTATTTCTCAATTTCCCCCTTTGATTGTGCTTCAACACTGTTTATATTTCAATATAAATGTGGAGTTTATTAATATGTGATACCTAGCTAGATTATATGTAAAGCCACAAATTGTTGAGTATTGTTAAAGAAAGTTAAGAAACAGTTCTATCTCATGTATTGTGTAGGATTTCTTTTGATGGCAGA
This sequence comes from Ipomoea purpurea, assembly GCA_009835305.1. Classification (NCBI taxonomy): domain Eukaryota; kingdom Viridiplantae; phylum Streptophyta; class Magnoliopsida; order Solanales; family Convolvulaceae; genus Ipomoea; species Ipomoea purpurea. Next base: position 24,175 of record VALG01010516.1, read on the forward strand.
TTTCTGGTTCATCATATGGCTCTTCCAGTGGTAAAGAGAAATCAGAAGATACTGCTTCGAATGCAAAGGCAGCTGCTCTTTGTGCGGTCAAAAAGTCACATGCTGGTAAGACAGTGTATGATTTTAGTTGGCTGTTCTGATAGGTCCTCAAAGAGCTTATATGTGTGTGTATTTTTTTGCTTTACTATAAGGTTCACAAATTTCTGGTGTAATGAGATGAATATTACGCCAGTGGCATATCCTCACATTGACCTAATGGATGAGAATGATGGAGCAAGGGAATCAGGGTTTTCAGGACCATTGATGCAAATCGGACATTCTCCATTCCCGAGTTATCAACAAATATCATTTCTTCCTTGGAGGAAGGTTACATTGTAAATAGTCCATCTCCCCCAAAAAGTGGGTCTCCCTCTACTGGAGAAACTAGTGCTAGGGAATTCAGTCCTCAAATAGTGCTCTTACAAGTCAAGCTTCAAACACAAGCTCTAATCATTCCGACATGAGTATGAATATTAGTAATGATGAAGGGCCGATTCTTGAAGAGATGTCTGACCTGTAGATTTTGCACAGTATTTCAAAGAAGGCTACTGCAAGGCTTCAACTAACAATGAATCCAGTGAGTTAACAAAACTGGTTACTGATATTGATAGAGGTAATAATCCTTGTGAAAAAGAGAAGGCTGAAGATGATGACAGGGAAAGTGATGACATGCTTGGTGGTGTATTCGACTTCTCTGAAGAAGGTTTGTGAATTTAAATGAAAGATTCAATGCTTTTAGTATATGTTTATTTTTCTCCGTCATTGTATTAATGCCTACCTCTACTTAAATTTGCATAGGGAAATGTTTTTTTTTTCCTTTTATTTATTTATTCAATTTTCAGTTAAAAAAGTATATATTTTTTCAGGTTGATGCATGCATGACTTCAATGTTTAAAGTCTACTGGAGTTAAGTCAACCTGATTTAATGCATGGCAGCATATGATCTGAAGTGTGGCTATTGCTTCCAAGAGGACAAAATGCTACTGACTGGTTGTGCTATCTGTGACATTTACTTAGTCCATTTGTTTTTTTTTTTTTTTGCGGGGCGATCAGCGCCTGGTTTCTCTGCATCTAATTTTGTGTGTATACTATACTGTATATTAAAATTCATTGATGCAAACCATTGGAGTGGACAGGTCTTTGTCTATGCTGTTTAATCTGTATTTGTTCTTTAAGAAAAGACCAATAAAAATGGGAAAAAAAAGAATCAAAAGCTAATTTGTCTATTTTGGTTGGCATACTTCTCTTTTCCCTGATACTAGGGTTGGTTTTCGTTTGGGTTATCCAAATCGAAGCTGAATACCGAACTGAAAGGTTAGGTTTTGGTTTATTATTAAAATCAATTTGTTCTGTAACTTAGGGACAAAAGTGTAATTTTTAGCAATTACTCTATAATTTAGGGACAAAAATGAATTGCTCCAACACTCAAGAATGAATTTTCACAATTACTCTATAAATTTAAGGATAAAAAGTGTAAATTTTTTTTTTTTGTTTTCTAAAATTATATATATATATATATACTATACTATATATACTTATTATAATAATATCTATTACCCTATTATATAATATATATAATATATATATATATATACTATATTTTAATAAAAGACAACGTGTGGCTGTCATTGTAACCGTGTTGGACATGCGGTTGTCTATAATAGCAAAGAACAATCATCAATTTACATCCTTGCTCTCTTGTATATCTTTTTACTGATTAAGGATTATAAGGTGGGATTTACTTACACCAAAAAAAGATTGTGGGGTTTCTCTTGTCATCTAAAAAAATAAAATTATGCTATGAACATGTAGTAGTTACTTGATAGACTTGTAATAAAAAGTTAATGGACCTGGCTGGACCTATAGTAGTGAATTATGGATTTGTGGTAGCACGTTGATGGATTTGGGTAATATTCTTGATGCGCATGTAGTAGTGACCTTAATCAATCGATAGGTTTATTAAAAAATTAGGAAAAATATTAATATGAGTTTCATAAAATATCTCAGTTAGACTCCATTCTATGTTATTGACGGGATAATAGGATGAGAATAGGATTCTATGAATTACATAATGCAACATATTACATGTGAGAAATATATACATAGGATACTTCATAATAGAGTCACACTACATCTAGGATTTAGAGTCCTAACACATCCCCTCAAGCGCAAGGTGGACGAGGCACAACCTGAAGCTTGTCCCAAAAGAATGCAAGTCGTAGAGGCGATAACAATTTGGTGAAGATGTCAGCCAGTTAGTCCTTAGTAGAGAGAAAAATTAACAAAAGCTCACTAGATGCAACTTTGTCACGAATGAAGTGATAGTCAATCTCAACATACTTAGTCTCGACATGAAACACATGATTGACACACATGTATGTTGCCCTTAGATTGTCCACCATAGTCTCGGAGTAGAAAGAGATGAGATATTGAGCTCACCACAGAGACCAATCCAGGTTACTCGAAGAGACATCAGCCAAGGCCTTATACTTACCTCCAGTGAAGACCTGGCCAACGGTGCGTTGTTTCTTGCAATTCACAAGAAATCCAGGTTCGTGCCCAAAAAACACTGCAAATCACTCGTAGATTTGCGATCCTCTGTGCAACCAGCCTAATCAAAATATGAAAACACACTTTTCTAGCCGTAGCCATAAACTAAAGTCCCCTTTACATACACGCAGGACCCCGCTAAGCTGAGCCCAGTGACCCACCGTGGTCCGTGGGCGAATTACATATGCTAACACAACCGATTTATAGCAAAAGAAAGGTTAGGGCGAGTCCAACCGCCAGATACTGCAAAACACCGTTCAGGACTCCTGGTACTGAGTCGCGATTAGATATGGCTCAGTAGAATCCATAGTAGAGCGAGCAACAGGACTACAATAGCAGGCATGGTGAGAGGCTTATAGTCAACCATTCCTGCACGTTTCAAAACGTCATTCATATACCGTCACTGAGATAGAAGTAGACCACCATCACTGACCACTCAATACCAAGAAAGAAATTTAGAGCACCTAGATCTTGTATCTTGAAAGTTGCAGACAGTTAAACGATCACTACCCATGAAAAGAATATCATCCACATACACCAAGAGATACACGCGCGAAGCACCATGCGCATAATAAACAGAGACACGCCCGTTTTGGACGAACGAAAACTAATATATAAAAGAAAATCATGCAGTCAAGTGAACCAGGCCCGGAGAGCCTGCTTCAGACCATACAATGAATAATGCAGAAGAATCCACAGTATAGCCAGGAGGCTGATGCATGTACACAGTCTCAAACAAATTACCATTTAGAAAAACATTATGAACATCCAACTGACGAATTACCCAGTCAGATGAAACAGCCAACGCCAATAGTAGCCTGACAGTAGTGGGCTTGACCACATGACTAAGAGTATCAAAGAAATCTTGACCTGCAACCTGATTAAACTCCACTAGCCTTGCCTTGTGACGTTCAACCGAGCCATAAGCCTTCCTCTTGGTTCTAAACACCCACTTACAACCAACAACATGTATACCTGGACGATAGGGCACCAGATGCCACGTATTATTTTGCCTCACACCACTCAAGAAACCTGACGGCCTAAGAGTAACACGTCGGGTCAAAGGTACGCAAATCTGCAGCAAGAACAATAAGCACGATACCCGTAGCCACAACTCTCGTCGTATGTCGCAACACCATCGAATGTGTGCGGGCAACCAACTAACGTTGTGTCGTTGCTCGACGAGGTGGTCGCCGAGTAGACATAGTATAGTGGCAACCGGGGCAGAAGACTAAGAAGAAGCCCATTGAGCAAATTGATCCAATGTAGTAACCGCCCAAGGGCTAGATGAGACCCCTTGATACACAGACAGTTGCAATGATACATGTCTAGCAAAGGGGAAAACAAACTCGTCAAAGTGAACATGCCTACAGACAAAGATTTTGTTAGTGTTAAGGTCTATGCACTTATACCCGCTAAATGACGCAAGATATTCTAGGAAGACACATGGAGCAAATCAATAATCACGATAAGTGGTCACGAGAAGATGAACTAACATGACAATCTTTAATAATTTGACCCAAGACGCGATGATGCGGATAATCAAGACGTTTGTGCCAAACCAAAGGAGACACGTGCGTAAAAAAAAATAGAGGAAGGCACACGAGAAACCGACAACGAGTATATGCCACCCAAACTGACCCCCTAAGTAGAACCTCCTTGGTGTCGAGAACCTTCACAACAAAGAAATCCAGGTGAAAATTCAAAGAAAACACAATTTTCAATTGCAAATTTTTGGACAAATAATAAAGGACTAGATAAAACTAAGAACATGCAGCACATCAGACATTTGAAAAGACCAAGATGGGGTTGAAAGGAAGCATAACCAACACTTAGATATAGTCAAACATGCCCCATTATCAACACTCAAAGTTTCATCACCAAGATACTCCTCTGACTCTCAAGAGTGGCATGATTAGTGGCGCCAGTGTCCGAAAACCCGCGACAAGAATCAAACAACACATCACTAGAGCCTTCTTGAACTATCAAATTAGCTCGCGGTGCTGGAGCATCAGAATAATATTGAAGCATGTGATTGCCGTGTGAGCAATTCCATAACATATTGCCGTGGGAGAAAAAGGCCAAGAGGAATGAGAAACAAGTACTAACAATACACACTATAAAAGCAAACATAATAAGTGGTTATAATTCTAGTTATATTACAAATTCACTGATCTAATTAAGGATGTTTCTCCAATCTCCATCCATCAACTTACTAAAGTTGTATATGTTTAGCTATATAACATTAGCAAGGATATGATGCTGGTCTCTCTCTCATAGATCAGCACCACATTCACCCTTCTTCCTCTCTCTCTCTCTCGTTTCGAGGCCAGAAGTCGGAAATGTTAATGTAATCAGCAACCTGCTCGATCTTACGATAATGCACTATACAACACAACCAATAAACCAGTTCCCAAAATACTCGTACCGTTAATCCAAGCTTAGTATGACTAACAAAGCAATAACGAGTGGAACTAGACAGACAGACAATATTACACGCAATTGGCAAGCGTCCCATGATGTTTCTGGGAAAAGTCGGGGCAGTTCAAGAGTCGGAACTGACAAAGTTACTTATCTCATCCATGACGGTGTAGAAGTGGTCGTTGTTTGGCAACAAGTAGAACCCGATTGTCGCCTTGTCGAGATAAACAAGTTTCACCTCTTGCCCGGCCTTCTTAAGTCCATCGGCATAAGCAAGCTGCCAATCCTGAACGAGGTCCAAACCAGCCACGACTACGAGGCTCTTCGGGAACTTAACCCCTTCGAGTTTTATACTGTTTGGACCGAACGGGTTGCATGCTGGATGGTCCCTATCTGCACCTTCGGGGAGAAAGGCTCTCCAGTACCAATCTCGGTCCTGAAGTGTTACGAAATATTTCCCATCTAATCGTTCTTCAGACTCGCTTCTCTTTTCCCCTCCAAACATTGGATTCAGCAGTATACTCCCGAACACCTCGATATCCGATTCTGCTGCTCTTAAAGCCACGTTATGAACAATATTCCCGCCTGAGCTATCTCCCGCTAGGTAAACATGAACTTTAGAGTCCATTTTGCTCTGCATCCATTTCCTCGAATTCACCCACTTGAGAGCCGCCACCCATCATCATAAGCAGAAGGATACCTATTCTCTGGCGCTCTCCGGTAGTTAACCGACACAACAATGGCGTTGCAAATACCAACAAGACGGCGGCAGAGAGTATCATAGATAGCACTGTTGCAAGAAGAGTGCGCAAAACTCCCACCGTGGAAGAAAATAATGACGGGAACCACATCAGAGCACACCGGTTTTTCAAGCTCAGTTAAACTCGGCACCCCTCCATCATCAAATGCAGGCCGGTATATCCTACTTAGCAGACCTACTTCACGGTCGATAATAATATCAAACGAGAAAACCCCATCACTCGGATTCGCATCCGCCTGGACCTTGCGATCGAGAAACTCAGCCAAGTGGCGGTTGAAAGTCCCATCAGGACGACGTAATAGATTGTAAGCCAACTTGAAATTGGAGATGAGGACCCATGTATTCAGTGGAACTACCCTCTATCAAGAAAAGATAGGTCAAAATCCATAAAAATTTCACAAAATTTGCAGTTTTTAAAAGCCTTGATAACTTGGCCAATAGAACCATAGAACAACACCCTTAAGTATTGCAAATCCATCAAAAAAGCAACAGCTTTATGCCATAGGGAGAAATCATTTACTGTTCTTACCATTCAGCCATAGAATCATAGAAAACAAAATAATATAATCTTAACAGAAGTGGATAAACACAGCAACAGAAGATGAAAAGGGGACTAGACAAAATAAATATAATGGTTTTGCTTGGGTTTTAGGAGGGGGATGATGCAAGAACAGGAATTCCCATCATTATCAAAACTTCCAAAAATGTATTTTTTTTGTTTCAAAATCAGACATAACAAATACCATCAAATAATTGCCAATATTCACAATAAACTACTAAAAAAGCTCACAAGAATGATCACAATTCACAACAACATAGCCCTGAAAAAGGCAGAAAACAGTCAACTTCAGAGACTAGCAATGACCCATAAATCGAGAAAACATAAACAGATCATCAGAATCATATGATTTCTGTACACTGAAATAGAATTAAAAAATTACCTTTGACTCATTCTTGGACTCCGTCACGGAAGCTTCACTACTTCTGGCCATAGGGCTCTGCTCCTAGCTAAATCAGAGATAACAACAAAAGTGAAACAAAATATAGCCCGCCACTATAAGCAGATCACATTTCCATTTGCAGCCTCAAAAAACATCCCAACCCTTTGACTCTCTCTCTCTCTTTCTCTCTCTCTATTTATATATATATATACACACACGTATATATGTATAGAGATCAAAATACAGATCCTATATTATTGAAAGATCATTGTTTCTAGCTAAAGATTCCATAACTGGTATCGTTCCTATCCAAGTATTATTAGCAGAAAGGATGATTGATTCTTTAAATCTGTCTGCAAAATGACCCAGATGAAAGAGACGGAGACAAAGTGGGAGGGAGGGAGGGGGGGTGAAGGATAAGAAAACGAAGCGGCGCACGTTAGAGTATACGTACGGGGAGAGTGTAAACTGCGCGGCAGGGCAAAGAGGACAAGATGAGAGAGACGACAAAGTGGGAGGCTGAAAGGGGGATTGTCTTTGGTTCGTTGTGGGACCCGCTACTAATTTTGACAGTGTTGGTTTTGCTCCCAAACCCCTCCAATTCCAACTTATTTTGCATTTCGCCCAAACCCCACTTGTAATCTTTATGCCCATTGTGGAAAAAAAAATAAATCAGTGGGAATAAATAAATTATCTCTTTCAAAAATATATATATTATTATTATTATTATATCATGGTTCCATACATTTATGAGTGTTTGATAAATGATGAATCTATCATTTTAAAAATATAAATTTGTCTGATTTAAATCTTAAAAAAAGACTAATGCATATTTGTTTTTGTTTTTATTAGAAAATAATAGAAAAATAGAAACATATTTATCGACATTTATTTTTCAAATGAGATTATTTAAACGTATGTGTTTATTGATTATTATTATTTTTTCATTTAATTTTAACTACAAATAATGCTAGTGGTAGGTGGCATGTTTGATTAGTTTTTTATTTTTATTTTATTTTTATAAATGACATGTTTGAATAGTTGATAGTCGGGTTTTAAATAGATTGAGGTGGTAGTGAAAATCTCGTTTCCTGTTGTGTGTATGAGTTAATCGAATATAGGGATTTTGAGTACTATATGAATAATGTCAATCGGGTTTGAAACGGATACATATAATATTTATTCATATTTGAGATAGTTCTAAATGGATTTGAATTCACATTTGAAACATGGGTATGTAGAGTTAAAAATAAAATATAATATTATATGTAGCTAAAACAATAGATATGTAGATAGTATGAACTATGAATAATGGTGGTGATGAGATGATAAGTAGATATGGGTGGTGATAAGATAGGTACGTTGTGGTAGAAATATACAGATAAGTAGTTGGATAAATCATACAAATAGATAAGTACAGTAAAATTTGTAGATAATAATAACAATTATTGAAAAAGTTATGTATTTGTGCATTTGAAAAAAAAAAATTGTTTTTTTTAATTCTTTGTTAAATTAAAAAAAATAGAAAAGCAACTTTTCAAATGGAAATAGAAAATAATGCTAAAAACACATTTATTTGTTTTTTTTTTTCTATTTTCTTTTTATTTGAACTTGTTGCATGAAGTCTTCCTAATGCATACAAGTTTCCCTTGCCACCCTAAAAAATAAATAAATAAAAATCTATTTTGGTAATGTAGATCAATTGTTCATTTCAAAACATTGTAATCTTTTTTATTTTTGCATTTTTAATTTTTATGGATGAACATTTCATGTTTAAACCATGAAACTTCCTAATGTGTGCAGTGCGTTTTCCTTGTTACTTACTAAAAAAAAAATATTTTGGTATTGTAGATCGATCGTTCATTTCAAATTGTTTTAACTTTTTTTTTTTTTTTTTTTTTTGAAAACGTTTTAACCTTTTTCTTTGAAAACGTTTTAACCTTTTTTTCTTTTCACATATTTTATTTGTGTGGATCAAAGTTTCATGTTCAAACCATTGTAAGTTGTAACCCTTTGTTATTCACATTTTAAAAGTTTCAAAATTTATAGATTTCTACGAATTAACACAAACATATATGAAGTAAATCGTTAGCGACAATTTGTTTACAACAACAACAACTAATAATAATAATAATAATAATAATAATAAACTAATAATAATAATAATAATAATAATAATAATAATAATTAATGTATTATTATTATTATTATTATATTATTATTATTATTATTATTATTATTTTAAAAAAAATAAAAAAATAAATTAAGTCAAATCATATTAACTACTTGGGATATTTATTGATAAAAAGAGTATTCAAATCACACAACAAATTGAAATGGAAAAATATCTCACAATGTCTTTGTTTGGCAATCAGCCGTTAGCTCTTCAATATTAGTATATATTTAATATTTTATGCCCTAATTTGTATTTGATCTCCCTTAAGTCCCGTATTTGGTTTCAACATACATATAATATTATTTTATTGACGATTATAATCAATCTTGACTATATTATCTTGTATTTGTAAACTTAGAATTGCCTATTTAAATACGCAAATTTAACATTCAATTATCTACGCCTGACAATTTCAATATAATATTGTCTTGATATACTTTAAAGTACTTATAAAAAAAAACATTGAACATTATCCAATCGTGCAAATGCGCGGAAAAAACTAATGTATATATATATATCTACACATATACATGTATATATGCATAATAACACACACACACAAGGACTATATAGGGGGATGGGATGGGGGCGACCACTTCTCTAAATGATCACTTTGTATCTGTTTAATAACACATATATTAGGAAACCTCAATAGTGCTAAAATTTTCCCCAAATTTTTGTGCTAATTAGGAGACCAAAAAAAATAAATAAATAAATAAAACAAGGAATAAAATTCAAATTGCCCACTGAACGTAACCTGAAAATGTAATTAGGCCACTGAACGAAAAAAAAAAGTGTAATTAGACCACGGAACACTCCAAATGTATGCAATTTCACCTGATAGCAGGTTACCATCAATTTTATCATGTTACTTGCTTACGTGGCAGTTGAGTTGACATTTTTAATAAATTTTAATAATAAATTTTAATTTAAAAAAAAACAACGGGGTGGCTGCTATCGTTTTATTTATTTTTTGAATTTTTTTGAATTTAATGTTTTTTTAATTTGTTTAAAATTTATTATTAAAAATTATTAAAAATGTCAACCCAGCTGCCACGTAAGCATGTAACCTGCCAAAATTGATGGTATGCTCACTTCAAAAAAAAAAAAAAAAAAAGAAGAAGAAGAAGAAGAAGAAGAAGCTCATGAAAGACCTTCATTTAAGGTGTCTTTAAAACAAAAGTCATTAACTTTTCATTTGAACACATACGGATTTGATAAAAAATAATAAATTATGTGACTTGTTCAATTAATAAAATTTGATTGAACAATGTAATAGAGCCGGGTTGGACTTCCATTTGAAAGGTTAAGAGTTCAAGCCTTGGCTCTTTGTGTTTCAGTAGGTTGAGAAAGTATATGAATAAATACTAACAATATAATAGAGCCAGTAACATTCAAAAAAATGCGACTTGTTCAATAATGTAAGTGCTAGTTTAGCACTTTCTACTTGGAGGGATGTTCCACCTCCCTTTCTTTTGCCTGATTTGGCTAATGAAAATTTAGTATGCCTTGGTTTTTCAAAAAAATGTGACTTGTTCAACTTAATACAATTCAATTTTTTATAATTTTAAAATCAGTATTAGTATAAAAAAGATTTATATATTTAAAATTATTATTAAATACAAAAAAAAATTAAATTCAAAATAATAAAAATACAAATAGGAAAAAAATAATAAATAAAATAAAACAAATGAAATAGATGGAATATATTTTGGAACAAAATGAATAAATGATTTATTAATGAAAATATGAAATTCACAAGTCATAAGGGAAGGACAAAAGCAAAACGAGCGTGCGGCCGACGCCAAGGCACGTGACACCAAACGGAGTCCGTTTTGATGTGACACAAGTGAAATCCAGCTTTCAATTTTTTTTATTTTTATTTTTGTGTTATTATTATATTTGTATGGTTTTTTTTTTTTTTTTTTTTTTTTTTTTTGAGAACTATTATATTTGTATGGCTGTATAGTGGTGAAGAGTACAACAAATGGAATCCACGGAATTAAGGCATGCGTGTCTCCCTACCAATTCCCCAAACCACATTTGTAGTATTACCCTTTAATCCCTTATTATCAACAACGTACTATAATTGGAATTTGGAATTTGGAATTTGGATACTATGCACTCTACAATATGGAGAAAAGCCCCTTTTGTTTATTTATTTTTACCTAGTCATTGTGTTAGCGGTTAATTATTAGTTAGATTGATCAGTTAATAGTATTATTTATTACTTATTTGTGGAGAAATATTTGACAAAAATAATTGTTAATTATAACTGATAATATGTAAAATGACTTTTGAAAATAATTTATTTTATAAAAATAATTTATTAATTATTAATAATTATACATAAAAGAATTATCTTTTAATACTTTTTTTATAAAAATAAAAACTAAAGTACATTTATATTAATTTTGCTTGTATCTCATTTAGTTTGATGAAATATGGTGTTTAATTCATTAATATTTGATTTTTCGAGAATTTCTAAACAGAGAGTAATTTTTTCATATCTTTATTATAAAAAATCTAATTGAAGTGATTCAAGTGTCCATGAAAAATTAAGAAAATCTCTTACGTGGAAGGTCTAGGTTTCGAGCCTCAGTGTAGGCATAGATTGTATGGGTATCCCCTTCCTTTGTAATTAAAAAAAAAAAAAAAATCTCTTATAACTTTCATGTTAGAGTTTTGAAAGATTCTTGACAAATCAAGATTAAAAAGAAAAAAAACGAGGCTAACATATTTCAACATTCACAAGGACAACCTTGCAACATGTTGATAATATTTTTGCCATATATGTTTCATAAAAATTTCAATTGAGGTGATTGAAGTATCTATAAAAAGCTAAAATGATCCTCCATAACTTTTTTATTCAAAGATTTCAAAGATTCTTACTAAAACAATAAGAAAAATCTACGCAAATTTTGACACGCGCCAGGAACATGAATGTATCGTCATAGCTGTATTGCATTGGCGGTGTCACCTTGACATTCTCAAAAGATGAAAGAGACAACATTTAACACAACTCTGATGGTTGTTTTTCTACAACTTGCTTCATTACTCTCCAAGTGAAGTATAAGATTTGCATGCTTAGAAATGATTTAGATCATTATTCTTTAGCCCAAAGCCTTTAAGCATGCCATTTACACATATGTTTACCCCTAGTTGTCCCCATTGAACCTTCTGTGTTTGTTCAATAAGTGCTAATCACTTAATCCCCTTTGTGTTTGTTTTTCTTGTGTTAACCTTCATCACATAACCCTTAACGCTTAGCCAAAATGTTCCCTCCACCATTGAGAGAATAAATCATTTGTTCTTTTTTCATGGAATAGACTTTTATTGGATCTTGTTTTGTTAGCAATCATCTTGATAATTTTGTCTAAGTGTGGGGTCTTGGTTCATTGAATAAATTTGTTTGTTGATTTGAAAAAAGAAAAAAGAAAAAAGAATGATGAAGAAAGTCGTGAAAAAGATGAAAGAGAAAAAAAAATAAAAGAAGAAGAAGAAAAATAAGAGTCTGAAGTTGATTTGAAAGTTGTACTTAACCCCACTACTTTGTATTGTTATTTTGTGCTCAATTGTAAATTACTCATTGGTTTATAGATATCATATATCTTCCAACCTCAGTTATGAACAAGTGTGAAGTTCTCTTCTTTGTTTTTTTTTTTTCCTATACCCCTTCTTTCTTGACCATCCACCCTTAGCCATGATACAAGTCAAATAATAGTCCTATTTGATCTTAGCATGCAATCTTAGAGTTGAGCTAATAGGAGTAATGAAGGGAAAGCATATGGAATCTCATTCAAAGGCAAGTTTGGCATAAACTCAACTTAGTGTTTTTGCACACTTAGATCCTCACACACTTTAATGGTTTTGGTCTTAGTTATTGACTTGAGAATGGAACTTGTGTGCCAAGTTAAGGTGATTCTTGAAACAAGTTGTGTTGTAGCAAGTTGGATTGTGGTCTTGATAGGTTGTGCAAAGTGGGAGTATATATAATTAATTTTATTGCAAGGATGATGATTTGTTTATGGTCTTTGCTTGAAGACAAACAAAGGTTTAAGTCTTAGGGAGTTGATAAGTGCATATTTGTTCATATTTATACCACATATCTATCCTATATTTAGCCTTATTTTACTTATGAAGTGTCACAATGATCTTCAAAATGATCCTTATTTTATTCATTTGATCAATTAGGTATAATTCATTATCTTTGAGTATAAATGAAAATTTAAATCCCGAATTTCTTTTATCCTCTATTTGTTTTCCGGTTCTTCATTCGCGTATGCAACAATCGCTCCTCCGATCCCCTACGACTCTACAACTGATTTTGATACAATTAACTCAAATGCATTTCAAAAATAAGTTTAATCTATTTTAGTTCAAATTTCAAATTCTTTCCATTTTCATCCCAATCACATCAAATGCTCTCACTTTTGTGAAAAAACTCTTGGGCAAAATAGTACTATGCCTAAATAGTAGTTGGAATATGGCTGTATCACATTTACAGTGTATACATAATTGAGAGTTGACAGCAAGGCAGAGTAGCTGAAGCATGGTTGGGGAGTATAGGGGAGGGGTCAAATTGGGATATTAATAAGAATAGGTGTTGGCGTTTTGTGCTATTATTAGAATAGGTTTTGACGTTTTGTGCCATTTATTACATATATAATTGTTCTCTCACTGGATTTGTCGTTTCTTTTCTTAATATGGTAGCTTATTTCTTTATTCTTTTATTATTACTATATATATAAATCAAATCACATTATCACTACCAATTAAATAAATCAAAACACAACAAAAACACTTACAATATGATATTTATTAAAGCATGCACCTTTTTTAAAATTTAAGGGGTAATCAAGTAATTTGTTTGTCTTGTGCATCATTGTGTTTGGTAATCTCGAGATCATCTCCATCTTCTATTCTTTGGATTTATCTTCATCGATAATTTTTATTTGTTTCTTGCCGTTATCTTTTTTCTTCTAAATCTTTTCTTCGTTTTTTTCCCCTCTAAATCTTTCATTTCGATCTGCTCGTGCGTGCATTCCTTTAGTGGACATGATGCATAAATTGATACAGAACTAAACTATTGTCAGTGTGTGCAGACATAGTGGAGCAAAAACACACACACCTTCCTCATCGATATTTCAGCTGGCTTCACGCTATCACAACACATAGACGCTAACATGTGCATCCTTTGGTGGACATGATGCACACACTGTTACATAACCATCTTATAGTTAGTGTGTGCATACGTAGTGCCGTCAAAACGCACACACCGTCTTCAGACCCCATGACTCGGCTCCATCGTTGTAGTAGGCTCCCCATATGCACACACTACACCCTAGTGCTGCACACGTCCCATCCCCAATCGTATAGTCAAAATTATTCTTCACAAAAGAAAAAAAAAAACCAAAATGGTTCGTCTAACATACATTCTCTATCTCCATCAATTTGTGGTCCGGATTCTTCCCAAAGGGAATTATCATTTGTGGGAATTGAACTTGGGATATCCCACAATTCTCCCCCACAAAAAGAGCTCATTTACCACTTAAGCTACCCTATTAGGTTTAATATTTAATCAATTTAAATACAATAATAAATCCTACATTTATTTACTATATCAACCACGGAAATTAATTTTATTTTATTTAAATTGAGAAAAATGGTAATTATGACCATTAATATTTTTAGATGAATACTCTTGATTTGATCTCACAATCTCATATAGGAAGGTGATCTTGATTATATATATATATATATATATATATATATATATATATATATATATATATATATATATATATATATATATATATATAGTAGGGTTCCAATAAGAACACTTGTTTAGGTAAGACCGTGAGAACAAATTGTGTGCATCCATCTAATATTTTTTTAATGGTCTAGATTAGATTAAGAGTGTGCAAACACACTTAATCGCGTTTGCACACATTGAATTCGTATTCGTGTATATATATATATATATATATATATATATATATATATATATATATATATATATATATATATATATATATTCAGGTGAGAACATCTCTTAATTAACGTGATAACACATAAACTTCTTTAATAATGCACGATAAAGTTCTATATGAACGCACAATAGTTACTCCAGTTCCGTGATTGCTACATGAATATAACATACATTCATAACTAACATAGTTGGCGTGATGGTTCAACACCTCGTCCCTTAAGTATGATGTTGGGGATTTGATCTCCACCCATGTAAATGGAACATATCATTTCGTCAGTCTGGACACAAATCTAAATCTTAAAAGATGTAAAGAACGCATAACTAACAATACCTTCTTTGATA
The DNA here is from genome assembly GCA_009835305.1 of Ipomoea purpurea. NCBI lineage: Eukaryota > Viridiplantae > Streptophyta > Magnoliopsida > Solanales > Convolvulaceae > Ipomoea > Ipomoea purpurea. Next base: position 39,396 of record VALG01010516.1, read on the forward strand.
TGCAATAGCTTTCCATTAATATGTAACTATTGCTACTTCTCCAACCATCATAACAAGAATGTTGTTCCACCCTATCTCACTTCTAGCATTCTAAATTAATCACATCACCCTCCTCACTAGACTATGATCATAACCTTGCCGCATGGTGAACCACCAAATTTATAATTAATAATTTTGTTTCTTTATGGATTAATATTGTAACTTTTTTTGAAAAATTAAGGAATATATTGTAATAATGACAACAAGTTGGAAACTAGATCGATTAATAAACTAAAAAATTGTTGTAATTTATAATTTATTCTTATCATGTGAATTGTCAATTTTATGACTTTTCACAATTTTGTTTTATGAAACTACGAATTTATAATTAGATAAAAATCACATGGCCAGGATATAAGTTGCCATTGTTCAATGTATTTTCACATCTTCCATCAAGCTCTACAGTAGTACAGTACTCCGTACTCGCAATACTTTTGCTTTTCACTTCGAAATTCGAATATCCATTTTTGCCCTTCATCTTTTTTTTTTTTTTTTTTTTTTTTTTTTTAAA
>VALG01010517.1:0-13554 GCA_009835305.1 Ipomoea purpurea
TATCCCAGCTTCGCACTTCATCTGCTTTACTCAGTTGACACCTATATTATTAATATTAACATATCTATATCATATCCAACCTATCTTTATATCTGATAAGATATTCTTTTCAATATCGCTCATCATACTTATCACATAAAATCTTTAATAGATTTTAACTTATACATGGAGTGTTGTTGTGGTTAACTTTGGTTCTGTTTACATAATATACTCATGAATAAGGTGATCTATGGAAAACAGCTGATCTCAGCTGACTGTACTCTTCAATGTTTATACTAAACTAACACAAGAAGCAAAGTGTGGGCATATTTCCAGGCAATAGACCAGATATGAATTTTTGTATGTGATTGTTCCTTCGCTTTAATTATAGTCTACTCTACCTATAATGAGCACACCACCTATTTATATATGTAAAATAATATAATAATGAATAACAACTTCCAGGTTGGCACAATATTTAGGCATGGCGACGCTCTACTCAAATATTAATTATTATCAGTATAAAATATTATATAGAAGATATTTCATATTATTGATGTGTCTGACAGAGGCAGCACACATAATCTGCACTTAAATTCCACTCAATCTCATCACTCGAATCTTCAAGATGAAGCTGGACTATATCAGTCTAGTACATTCTTTATATGGATATTACTAAATACAACTCATTTGATGCCATAAATTATATCATCTCTAATTACACTATTAACTATCTTCAGAACTACCAACACATTGTTACTCCCAGCTTCATCCATTGCTTCTCGCTGTCATTTAATTGAATCTTAGAAATCTTATCCAACTTAAACTATCTACATGTGAATCACCTTCTCTCTTATTACAATTTTTTCTAGATGTCAGTATTAATACTATATCTCAATACCTAGACCTATATTTGTCTCGGGCCTCAAAGGGTTTAATGTAGATCTTGTCACTTTCATAATTGTTATAATGCAGTTCCATACACCTCTAATTAGTAATACGTTATGATTATCATTTACCTAGTAATTCATTTCATTTTCCAGTTAACTTTTGTATTATATAATTTTCGATATCTTTTTTTTTATCGTTAACAATTGATTACCTCATTATTCTCTATTATTAAAATGTGGAGATATATTTTCTTACTTTATCATGGCGGTTATCCATAAAATCGAACATGAATATGGATCGTCTTCTTCGTCACAAAAATACAAATAGTTTTGTAAATAATTATCTTGTGGAATCAATTAGAACCAGATTGCGGACGTGGGATTAGCATAGTGTCATGATGAAATCGATATAATATTCGTATTAAAATCAGTTTTATAAGGTTTTACTTTTTCAAGATAAGTATTTTTATTATTTTACGCAGATGACAACGATTCATTTCAACTCAACTATCGCACTTTTGAAGTACCATTTCTCATTGTTGTATCAATTCTTTATATGTTTATTTTATGTTTTATCTAATATCACTGAGTTACCAGACTTTATGATTGATTTATTTATATTGGATTTTAGTTTCATTCTTTTCCGCAACTACCTAAATATCGATTATGTTAGAAACTTTAATTACTTGACCCTTTTCTGTTTATTTATTGAATTTTGGATAGCTCACGTGCCTGTTAACTATTTTTACATTCATATTCGCAACAAAACAATTGGATGTACAATCATATCAGACTACCTTGATTTAAAAAAAAAAAAAACAAATCTTGCAGATCCAACTCAAGTGATATTACTACTTCATATTGAGTAAATCAAAATCTTATAATTATCATAAAATATCTAATTATTATCAATATTATATATAATTATAAATTATTTATCATTCACATATTCCAGATCCGACTCTAACATATGGAATATTTGCATGATATTATTAATACTTACAATAGAGTATCAGTAGACAAAGGAATTTGAGCGAAGAGACAATGATACGAACTTAAGCTTTAGAGAGTAGTAGTACAGATACTTTGTGCGCATCGCATTTGAGGCATGCATCGCACGTTAAAGATAATAATGCTTCTCATTAAACTTCATCATCAAATTCTTAATACAATTTATTTTTTTCTTGTATACATTAATACTAGAAATGACTTAGAAGATAAATATTGAAGAAAAAGGCTACGCAATTGAAGAACCGTTTATGGAGAATTGCTTTAACGAGAAAGGTGCTTATAAATTGGATAAACATTTGGGATGATTAATGAGGATGAAATTTAAATTGTTTTATAATATAAAATGTAATGATTGAAAATCGTGTATCAATGTATGATTTATAAAGATAGTTTTAGCAAAACTAGTTGAAGATTGAGATTGATTAGCCAAGTGCCTTTTGGATTGCTTGCCAACCTGCCAGCATGTCTTGGTTGCAAAGGTGAAATTAGGCAATGGTATATTGAAAGTATATAAAAGTGTAGTATTAATTATTGCGTTAAATTTTTATTATTAATGATCATTTTGAGCATGTCAATCAAAGTGTATCAGCTAACAGCTATTTATCCAACATTCTTTTTACACATCAAGCTTATAATTTGTTATCTTAAACCTCATCAATACTCACTAACTCAAATAATAATTACATACGTTCTTTTAACTCCTGACGAGTAGAACTATCTAACCAAACGTCATTACAAACACCCCCCTATAATCGGGTTAATCTATAATTTCTAATTTGTTCCAATCTCAATGTCAGGAACATTAATATTATTAATTATTATATATTGTTTTGCATAAATTTCTACTTATTCTACATTCACTAAAATTTTTTTGTATTAATATACTTTACTATATTTTAATTATATTCTCAGTAAGCTAATCATTTTATGTATGACTCATCTCTATACAGCTGATTAGATACTATACCACCAGGAATAATATCCTGTTGGTGGGTAATTACTCCTCACCTACGCATACTACACTTGACGACACAAGACTAGACACTTCATTTTATATCTTTGTATATTTACTGAAGTTTTGGTTAATGAGAGTTATGTAATAACTATGATGAGTAACAATAGTTGAGGTATGGAGTTCTACTTTTATCCAGGTTTTAATGCGCCTTTCTTCACACAGGTTGATAGGTTGCATACTATCTTGAAATGAATGACTGCGTGTCTATTAATGACTAGATCATACATCTGACAATCTCTTTGTAACTGATCATAATCCTTATATAGAGACACTGACTAAAATCCACTCAAATTGGAGGCTATGATATATATGTATAATTTACACAAGATCCAGAAGCCCAAGTAGGTTACTATATTGAAGACATCATCAGGATCCCGGATGATCTCAACATCTTGTGCATCCATAAAGGTGCAGTAAGTGATAGCAAGATAATAACAAACGTCGCTTATTAAAAACAGCTTGCGATCTTCCTCTACTAATATTTATAAAAAAAAAAAATTCAGAAGTTGATTTCAGCGCAATCCAACATTAATGTTAAGCGTGTCATTACCATCTATATGCCTATGATAATAATTTAGTTTCTATGCTTCATCAAAGGTATGCTTAGCAAAGAATAATCAGATACATGAATTTTTTTTTTTTGAATTAACACCTAGAAGCCAGATCACCAGATATCACACATAGAAGCTCGACAACACGAACTCTCAACCTATCTCAATGTAATAACTTAGTGATCATCCTGGACTAAATAGTCTACTATGCACAATATAATGAGATCTAATATATCTATGTAGTCCATTCTGATATTTCTATAGTCGAGATGCATCAATATTACAACTATGCTATATTTGCGTAAGAGAATACAAATATAAGGAAGTTACAATTATACATTGGTTGTCAATAAATTCATACAATTGCGGATTAAATTAAGAATAAATTCAAGATAACTACTAAGTTGTCAAGATATGATATCTATCGAGAGGATATCGAAACTTGAACTATGTGTATTAATCATTCCAATATGAAACAGAATAGCCTACAATTGTACTATCGAAGCAGTTTTATAGCACATAACATATCAACATTAAACAAAAATAAAAAAAATCAGTATAACTATCTAACCGAGCTCTAATTAATCCATTTATTATTATTAATGAATAATTTTTCTTATAAGCTTAGTGAAACTTAATTAGCGGAGTATTTATCAACTAAAACTAATTGATCATCAACTCTTCATAAGTATTGAATTATATATAGTGGTACAGTTTTAACATTACAGCTCGAGTATCTTTAAACTTCAACTTACCATATTAACAATACACTTTATAATTTAGAGGATATCAATATGTTTTTCCATTGTAAATAAATGGTATCTGACTATTTGATTCATATAAATATGTTGATGAGATCTCAGTGCTTGAAGTTTATGCACTGATTAAAGTTCTCAATTAAAGTAGATATCTGAATCAGCATTAAATATAACATTCTGCAATGGCTCTATATTATGAAAGAGTTTGACAATAATTTAATATGTGTATCCTCTAATTGAAGAATTGTCATAATTTCTTCGGTCACTCACTAATTTAGTCATATTGATATCCTATGAGTCTTGTCACTTGCTGTCAAAGGCGATGGTTGCCCACCTACTGTTTAATATATTTTTTCATATTTAATTTTATTCTAAATGTGTAAGCTACTAGTTATCTATCTACTAAGCGCCTTACTTAGCTTCTACTCTCAAGTTCATCACAACTTTCATCTTATTTTTTTTTTTTTTTTTTTTGCCCTCTTTTAATTCTAGTACCCATAGTATCTAATATTCACTATATTCTAACTTATTTAAAGTCAACTTGCCTATGAAAAAATTTCCTACCTATCTCCACATACTTATTCTGTAAAAAAAAAAAAAAAAAAAAAAATCTCTTAGGACATTTGACAAATAAAAAAATATATTTCTGAAAACAATTCCGTTTTTATAAAAATAAAAAGAAATTACTTTGTATTTGGTTAAAGTTGAAATTTATATTTTTCTAGTTGGTTGAATTTAAAAAAGAAATTATTTGTTCTAAAAATTTCTAAACACAAAGGCAAAAACTAATTTATGGTTCTGCCCACGAAGGCATAATCAATTTTCTTTGGTGTAATTTGGGTGAACAAATTTAAAGTAAATCAAGTATTTTTAAAAATGAGTTTTTTTTTTGGGCATCAAAATTTGAGTGATCTTTAAATTAATCTCTTTTTGGAGATTCATATACACATATATGGTTATATTGATAGATATAATTCTAATCTTTCAGCTCTCACCTAGCTACCTCAACTTTATAAGCTAGCTTTAACCAAAAAAGCATATGGATAGTGATACCAATAAGAAGAATATTACTAAAAGCAAAAACGTCACCTGATAATATTTTATCCTCATCTCTTATGTTTCTATTTTCAATTATTTTAATATTGTTTTCTTAATCCACTTCAACTTTAACTAATTATTCCAAGTTTAAATTATATATTACTTTATTAGGTAAGCTGAAAATTTGTCCGTATATATAAAATATGTATATATATATATATTAGTATACTATATATATATATTATATATATATATATAAGTGGAATAAATTCTGCTCCTATGTAATAACAATTAAATATCAGAGTATATTATTGGTCTTAAAATAAGGGAAATAAAACAACTATTGCTTTATTTACTATAATCAAATTTAAGATTCTACAATTTCCAACTTAGTGTCTGTTTTGGAAACCTAGAATTTTTTTTCAGAAAATGACTCATTTTTTTAAAAATATTTTATTTTTGTGATGTTTGGCTGAATGTCAGAAAACTATCTTTTAATATTCGTTTGAAAGTTAAACAACTATTACTTTTTTCTGTTTGGTTCATTTTCATGAAAAATAAATATATTATTTTCTATATAAATAATAAATAATATATAATAATAAATAATAATAATAATATCTGGTGTTGGTTTGGTGTTGTGGTGAGGTGGTGATGGTGGTGGTGCTATTGGTGGCAGTATTCTGGTGATGGTGGGGTGGTGGTGGGGATTGTGGTGGTGGTAATAATAATAATAATATTAAAATAAAATAATAATAATAATAATAATAATAATAATAATAATATAGTAATAGTAATAATAATAATAATAATGTGGAAACTACCTTAAAAAGAATAGAGGAAAGAGAGATGGAAAACAAAGAATCTGGAAAATGTCTTCGGACAAAAAAAAAAAAAAAACTAGAAAGTCATTTTTCGTCAAATTGAGCCTTTTTTTTTCGTTGCCCAGAATGAATATTTTCCTTGACTTCATTTCCTTGAGTATCCAAACACTGAAAAATTAAATCCGGAATGTAAGTCATTTTTCGAGTTTCTAAACGGACCCTTAATATCATTATGTTTCTCTTTGACAAAAGATAAATGATAAATCAAACAAGAATGTTAATTGTTGGGCAGAGGAGTGAAGAGTCAAGCCCAGCACCTTGCTATTCGAATGTTATACTGATTGTTTAGCAAGTATGAGGAAATAAAGTTACACATTTGCTATTAATTATAACTTAAGCATAGCAGTAACTAGTAAGTATGTCATCTTGACAAATAATATGCATTTACCAATGGTTTTTTTTTTTTTTGAAAATGAAAGAAAGCCTTTGCCAAATAGTGTGCATTTACTACACCAAAATAGTCTGCATGCCAACCTCAATTGCATAACAGCTTTCAATGAGATTCAATTTATATCAAATATTTATCACTATGTCAAAAGGTAAACTATTAATGTATGGGCAGTTTTATTTTCTTATACTTGAGTAACAGTCAACCCCACGTTTTGATGACAAGATAATGTTGGACTCGACTCTCCAAACTTCCATCACAATATATATTTTAGTTTGATGAATACATCAATACATATACAGTTACCGACCATTAACACCACTCAGGTCTTGATTACGTACAACTGGGAGTGACAGTTACCATTAGTGTATCACTCAGTTCTTAAAAATAAATCATATATATAATTAATTATAAGCTTTTGTAATAATCATGCGGCAATAAAAAAATGTGGAATATTTCATAATAATTCGTTTCCATTTTCCTTTGTCGGACGATACACATAAAAACCATAGAGGTTTCAACTTTGGAGCCATTTGTCGTGGATACAAAAGAGATGGGAGCAGGCAACATAATATATGTTGGGATTATATTATATATATATATATATATATATCTTTGGGAATATTTAATAACACAAATAATAATAAATAAATAATCAAATTATTTCCGTTGTGTAGTCACGATCAGTGTTGCATTCATGCATGACAACCAAATCAATTTCTTAAAGCCAATCATGTCTCAAAAATTAAAATAAATTTTAATTTATTATATATATATTTTTCAGATACAGTTATTGATCGAAACCAATCAAGAAAAAAAAAAAAAAGATAAAGTAAAGAAGGAGAAGGGACCAGCTCATGCCAAGACTCTCTAAAAGAGCCAAACAGCAAACCCCACCCACCACAAATGAAAACAAAAAATCCATTCTTGAAATACATATATATATATATATATATATATGAACATTTAAAAAATACATATAAAAATTTTCATTATCTTTAATTTGGTTTCTTTATTGCTAATAATTGCACCTCTAGCATACAATAAATGTTGGTACGTTGTGTATACAATATCGGACAACAAATAATACCCATATTCTTATATGTCAATTTGTTTCATATATACAAATCATTTTAACATTTCTGAGTAATATATATTAATAAATAACACGAAATATTAAAATGTTGGATGCATGCATAAGATTATATTCTTGATCTTTATGTCCCTAAAATAACATTTTTCTTTGGGTGTACACTCAGGATTTTTACCGTCGAACACTATTCCCCTTATTGAATTGTAGGCATTTCTTTTAGAGTAGGACAGCTCGCCTGAAAATTTAAAGTTGCTACATACTAAAAGTCAATGATTCGAACCCTAAAATAAGATATAACTATACATGTATATGTCTGTTCTGTACACACTACATGAAATTCAAGATTTTTCTAAATCAGGATATGCACATACATATATAAATTCAAGATTTAACTTAAATGAGTATGTAACAATGAAAACATCTTTTGATATTAGGGTTGAAATGAGATGTTATTTTTGTTTTATTTCCCTAAAAAGTAAAGCTAGACACACCTAAATTAAAAGCCACAACTAGAAATGCAAGTATGTATAAAATATGTGAAATAATATGAAATGGGAGGGGCGGTGAGTTGTGTGATGGGAGACAAGAAAATTATTGAGTGCAGAAAATAAAAAATATATATATATATAGTCCATCACAATAGATATTCATATGCCAAATAAGAACAAGAGGAGTTGACTGGCCAAAGTGTTGAAGAGATTGACCTGTTCCCCTTCTTTAATTCATTTCTCTCCATCAAACCCACACTGGGATATGATTCTCCTATTGTCCCATCCCATCCCATATTCACACTAACTTAAAATACTTCCAATTTCCCACACCCCTCACAGCCATTCTCCACTACCCTGCTTATCATATCCTAACGCATGCACGGACAGCTCAATTGGTTCAGTATATACTGTCATTCTCTACTACCCTGTGCAGCATATACTAACGCAACATGCACGAACAGCTCAATTGGTTCAATATATACTGTCAATCTCTACTACCCTGTGCAGTATATACTAACGCAACATGTACGGACAGCTCAATTGGTTCAACATATACTGCCATTCTCTACTACCCTGTGCAGCATATACTAATGCAACATGCACGGACAGCTCAATTGGTTCAACATATACTGCCATTCTCCACTACCCTGCGCAACATATACTAACTCAATATGTAAGGACAACTCAATTGGTTCAATATATATTAACACAAACCCACCAATAATAACAAATATACACTACTGGAAATTATGAAATTTCCAACCAGCCTGAAAGTGATCTTAAATCAAGTTGATACCAAAAAGTGGTCGGAAATAGCAACAAAGGTTTTTCCGGATACCAAAAGTGGTCGGAACAAGACTTTCGACTTGATTTAAGATGACTTTCAGGTGATCGGAAATTTCATAATTTCCAGTAGTGATATAAACTCTGCAGGGCTGACCGACAAAAAAATGGATGAAAAATTAATGAATTTGAGAAGAAAATATTGAATGTCAAATCTAGTTTAATGGTGAATTAAACATTTAATTTATATAGTTGAGCAACATTCTCATTATATGTACCAAAAAAGGAAAGAAGAGAAAAAAAGGATGAAATATGGAAAATTTGGATCTGGGAATAGTAATACTACTTTTCATCCATGAGGTTCCAAATGATCATTGATCAAAATATCAACCTTTGCTAATGTTTTGTTCTTTTTTTCCTAAACCCATGAATTTGAACATATTATGGACTGTTGATGATGCTAAGAAGAGAGAAACGTGACGTACGTAAGTAGATGATGAGAACAAAGATAATGATCATCAGTAGTCGTGAGAATGGTGGTACATTGATGATGGATCGCAGCCGGCGGCGCCGCCGCTGCGCTGCTATGTCGATGGTGGCTATGGCGGCTGCTACTCTCGTCTCCGTCGTTCATCTTGCACCCCATTTGGTGGTGAACGGCGGCTCCGAGGTTTAGGTACACCATTCTTGATGAATCCAGGTTAAGGTTGCCCATGTTGCCGCTGCTAATGCTGGACGTGTGTTCTTCGCTGATTGGCGGGTAAATGGCGGCGGAGGAAGGGTTGTTGGCGGCGGCGGCGGTGTTGCCTTCTTCTCGGGAAATGACCATGGCGGCGGATTGGACTAGCTCCAGACAAAGACGGAGCTTGTTGGGTTCGATGCGCGCCAGCCCCGGGACGGCGCCTTTGAAGAGAAAATCGGAAGTTAGGGTTCGGAGGATGTCGAGCGGCGTGATTCCATCGACGGTACGGACGTTGGGGTCGGCGTGGTGGTCTAGGAGGACGGCCACCATGTCCGGCGACACCATCTCAGCGGCGACGTGCAGCGGGGTTTTCCCCGCCGGCCCCGCCGGGTAGTTAACATCCGCCGCCCCTAACTCCAGCAGCGCCTTCACCACTTCGCGGCTACAATTCTCCACGGCGTAATGCAACGCCAATGCCTCGTCCAGGTTCAGCCCTTCCCCCATTACCATAAGCTTCACGAGCTCCACGTCGGAGGAGTCCAGCGCCCGCCTCATCCGCCGGATTTTCTGGTCCTCCAGATCCGCCGCCCGCTCAGATCATGGTGGTGGTGGTGGTGATGGTGGTGGTGCGGCAATATCGACCGCCGCGCAATCGAGAATTTCAGCCGCAGCTCCTCAATCTTCGCCACCACCTCTATCGGCAGATGCTTCGCCAGCACCTCCGGCGGCAGCCCCGATTTTGCCACCAAATGAGAACAAGTCGTCCATAGCTGATGCATGTCTTGCTTCCTCGAAGCAATCAAAACCTTCATAACATCCTCAATCGAAGCCTTCTCTACCATGCTCGCCAATTGCTTCTGCTAACCCCAAAAACAAAACAAAAAAAACAAACATTAAAACACATAAAAATGGCCTCCAGAATCGACTAGATTAAGATTAAAACTTAATCGAACCCAACCCGACTTTCAATCCATTGCATGAACTCACACATTTAGAAAAAGCCCATGCCAAATTTCTGGAAAATTGATTAAAATTAGGTAGGGTAGGCATCCAGCATTAATAATAGTCCATTCCTGTGTCTTCTGGGTACCAAATGAGGAAATTAAAGTTGATTGCATAGGAGAGATTTGGTGGGGGGTTGAATAATATAATATAATATAATACATAAAGATACTAATTTGGGAAATCTGGAACATGAAGATGGAGAACACCCAATTCAAGAAACTCAACCCCAAGTAGTGTCACATAAAATCAAGAAAGTAATAACAGATTGAGAAGAACATCACATGATATGATCCTTTTTCACAAAAACAGAAACAAAAGACGAGAGCGTGTGTGGGCTTGGTTTTAGCTGAGAAATATGATAAGAAAATCTAGGACTAGCAGTTGGATCAGATTCTGGAAAAGAAACACTGAAAAAGAAGAAAAGTACTAGATTTCTCTGAGATCAAATTTAACAAACTCTGGCCTGGGACGCCGATCCAAAAGTTGTTTAGTAGAAGAAGAGATGAAAGCCAATGAAATAAAAAAAATATTATATTAAAAAAGAAACAGTGAGGAAATAATCAAATAAGATAATACGAAAATTCCACTCCTTTCATTTTTGGGGGAAAAAAAAAAAAGAAGAAAATAAATGGGGTGTTAATAAAATCTTTTAGCTTGCTCAACCTTAAAAAAATCATCAAAACCCAAAAATGGTGGTGGGTGAAAACCTGGGTGAGCAAAGCGAGCTGTTCAACCCCGAAAGATCTCGCGGCGGCGAGGGTGTCCAGCGCGAGATCGACGGCGGAGGAGCAATGGGTGTGCCAGCAGCCTCTCTCCCCACAATTCGGCCGCGGCTCGTGCTTCTGCGGCACAATCGACACCTGCCCGCTGTACAAGAACTGAAGCATCAACAAGAACACCTCATACCCAACCGAGTTCACCGGAATCACCTGCCCCCCGCCGGATCCCCGCGGCGACGACGACGCTCCCCCCATCCTCGACGACCCCATTGGGTCCGCTCCCCCGCCGCCGCCTCCCCCCGGCGACTCCGGCCCACAAAAGAATTTCCTAAAAAACAAGCTCCTCGCCGCCAAGATACACCTGTGGGCATGAACCAATCTCCCCTCCACGCTAAAAGTCACATCGCTGAACGCCTGCCCGTTGATGAGCAGATTCAGATAATCTAAAGACAGAGATCTTAACGAGTCTTCAAGAGTCATTTCTTCAGAATTAAAAACTCGCCTGGGGAGAGAGACAGACAGAGAGAGAGAGAGAGAGAGAAAGCTGAAGAAAAATTAAAAAAAAATAAAGTAGTGGAGTGCTGTGACACTAAACAGTAGAGAGGAAAAAATTAAAGAAAGAGAAAGAGTTGAAAGAGGGAGTTTCTGTAGATGAAAGATACGTTATAGAGGAGAGCGCAAGTACTTGAAGAAGAAGAGAATAGATAGTAAACTCTAGGTGGATTTAGGTCACTTCCACTCATTCCATTAAGCCGGCCTAATTATTACTTCCGTCAAATCTTTTTTCCTTTTAAATATATTTATATCAACTCTTATAATCTTAATCCCATACTTATAAAAAGTGACGAGAATATATTTATAATTTCTAAATTCGGATACTCCGTGATTACGATATTACTAGTAAGATTATTCTTCTTAGCTTATGTTTACTTTGCATTTTATATCGGTGTGTATTATATATAACATCGTATGTATATGTATTGAGTTTGTTACGCCCATCGGCAGAGTTCAGTTGATCACATGCGTGAAGTTTGAAAATAATGACCTGGGATCAAATCTCACTCATGGCAGTGTAAGAGCAATTTCTTAAAGTGATGGACTCTTTATGCACAGTAAGCAAAAGTCGGACCTTTTTGTTCAGTTAAGTTAGCATGATTTACATCCTCCCAAAATGCTCTGTCGGATCGAGACATAAGAGCCCTTGAGTTAAAAATTCGACCTTTTGAGAACAATGTATTGAGTTTGTTATGAATAAGACTCTTATCCGGTCCATTTGAAGTAGGCATACTAACTATATATTCTTTTTTGAATGTATACTAACTATATATTCATTTGACTTGATAAAGTAATTTAATATGAAATAATTAAATTATGAAACATAAAAAGTTATCATTTGAATTGGACTATGTATAATATTGATTATAAGTGAATTTCATGTGGCATTAGCGTTGAGCCTTGAAAGACTGCTTGAGTGATTACTCTCCCTCGATAGTGCTAGCTGTGCTGTTTAGGGAGTAGTTAGATTTTCCTTTTTTATTATTATCTATATATTTTTTTTTCATTGGTGGTCTTGGAAGAGGGGGAGCAATTAAGTTATGGCTGTGCTAACCGAATTAACCATGCCGCATAAGTGCATACGGTTCAAAAACCGACGTCGTTTTGACTTAAAAACGACGCAATTACTATTTTAAAAAAAAAAATCAGGTTCGATTCTCAGCAATAACATTATTGTGGATATATAGTTATGAAATTGTGGTTATATTAGTTATATAGAAAATTGTGGTTATATAGTTCATTCATTGTGGATATTTAGTTCAATCATATATTGTGGATATTTGTTATTCATTCATTGTGGATTTTACTTCATTCATTCATTCATTGTGGATTTTACTTCATTCCTTCATTGTGGAATACTCATTCATTCACTGTGGAATATAGTTATGAAATTGGTGATAATATAGTATGAAATTGTGGGTTATATTATAAAATGTGGGTTAAAAGTCATCATATGGGATTTTTTAAGATCAAAATCACATAAATGCGGCCCCACCAAAGACAAGTTAATTTTGGACTTTATACTTAAGTTGCATGTATTTTGCAAAATGAATTCAAGTTTTTTCTTGGTTCATTTTATATAATATCTTGCTGACATTATCTTTTAAAACTTATTTCTTAATTTTTATTTGTGTCATGGCGGTGGCTTTGAAAAGGGGTGAGTCTAACATTTGACAGTGAACTGTTATCATAGCAAGTATATGAAATAAAAA
>VALG01010520.1:0-20315 GCA_009835305.1 Ipomoea purpurea
TCCCAAGTTTGCTTCAAAACTAGCTCCCAATTCAATTTACTATTGAAATGGCCCAAGTGCAATTTCTCCTCAATTGCCACTCCAACGGCTCCCAAGTGCGTTCCAATTTCCACTTGTAAATCGACCTATAGGTAGACTGAGGGCCAACTCCATCAGATTAAATTAATTTGGCTTCCTCAAATTTTACTTGTAAAAATTGTTAATGGTGAGTTTGTCGACTTGAGGCCATTTTGGCCACGCATAATATATCAACCATCAATCCACTTCGTCCGTACAACTTATTTAAGTAAATCTCCAATCTTCTTTGAAATGTACTCCCTTTCTTCCATAGATGCTTGATCTCACAAGTTAATTTCATGCATTCTTCCAAATTCGAAATTTCTTCATTGAAAATTCTTCTGAGATATCTTCTTTAGTACTTGACGTGAATTTTACACCATTCTTCTTCTTCAATTTGTCATTTTCTCCAGACAAATTCTTGATTTTAGGCTTGATATCCTCTTCTTCCATTTTCATGCATCTTCCCATGTTTTTCTCTTTGCAACTTAAATAATTTCCCGATCATGGTCTAAGACTCTACTAGACCTATAAAATAAAATTGGGGGATCTACAAATACATATTTGGCATATCAAAAATCATTACACTTTATTCCTAACATGCTTATTCAGCCAGGAAGAAGAAAAAATGACCTTTGCCTAGTAGCCGATAATGACGAGGTAAACTCTTAAACCTCCTCCTCATGTCAAATAGAATATAGTTCTGATGGCGAAAGAAATCCAAATGAAACCATCTTTGTGATGATGATGGATTTCAAGATAATAAAGAGCACATACTCTAAGTTAAAGGAAGAGAACTCTCGACTATTGATCAGCTACGATGAGCTAAGGCGAGTTAGAATTGATAACATAAAGCTAGCCATCGTAAAAGATCAGCTCGAAAAACAAGTTTTTCTTCTCAAAGAGTAGTGTACAGAAAGAGAGTTGCGGGAGCAACAATTGCGTGAGGTTCTTGATTCTTTGAATAATTCATCCAACTTGATGGACCGAATGGTGAATGGATAAAAACCGCCTGGGGAAAGAACTGGAATTGGTTATGACCTCAACTCTCCTTCACATGTTTTATTGAACAAACCCACAGACATCTACTCTCGTGAAAACTTTAAGTCTACGTTTGTTCAAGGCCCTACCCAAATGTCTGAGCCAATGAATGAGATTAACAATCAAGATCAACCACAATTGACAAGCCAACCGAAAGGAAAGGCTGTACAACGTATTGTGGAACCTCGAAATAGGAATAACTTGAAAGGCAATCCTAGGCAGTATAATACTGTCAAAAGGAATGGACCGAGAAGTGATAGACCTAGTCTACACCCTCACAAAGGTTAGCCTACAAGAAATAACCAAAAGAGGGTAAAACCGAATGATAATCAGAGGCAAAATCATTCCAAGTATGCACGAAGGGATCCTCAGAAAGGAAACCCAAAAGGAGAACAAAACAGACATGCCAAGAGGTCACTTAGAAGACCAATGACAGGCAACGGATGGAGTGGACCATCTGAAGAGGATTGGCTTGTTTATCCCGAACCTTTGTCAAAAGCGCAATTTGAGAAAATACATCGGCATAAACAAACAAATTATTCTAAGCAGTATCGCAATTCACCCGGTGATTATTTTCAAAGTCGATGCAAAGTCAAATCTTTTGCCAAAATCTATTATGATTATCAAGTTTTTAATGGATACAGAGGACCGAGGATGAGTCGAGTTAACTCTAGGTTCGTATGGATTCCAAAACTGACCACTAACCCTCAAGGACTCGAAACTGAAGGGGTACCTAAAGTTACATAATTTTGATTTCAGGAAAAACAGGTCATATGGTATGTCGAGAGTGGATGCTCAAGACATATGACCGGAGACAAATCAAACTTGAGCAACTATAAAGAAATTGATGGTCTAAAAGTCATTTTTGGGGTGAATCAAGTGGAAAGACAAAAGGAGTTGGAGATATCATCAGAAACGGAATAACTATTAAAGGAGTCTCTCATGTTGAAGGACTCAAGTTCAACCTACTAAGCACAAGTCAATTATGTGATAGAGGCTACAAAGTAGAATTCTCCAAAGATATATGCAAAGTCATCAGCACGAAAGATAATGATATAGTTCTCACGACAAGACGAAATAAGAATATGTACGTAGTCGCCTGGGAACTTTCTAAAGCTAATGTTTATCTTGTTGCTACTAGTAATGCAGATCTAAGCCTAGAATGGCATAACAAGATGAGCCATTTAAACCTCAAAACTATCGACAAGCTGTTAAAGAAAGATCTAGTAGAAGGCTTACCGATAAGTTAGCTACGTTAAAGACAGAATTTGCGATGCATCTGTAAAGAAATGGAAAGAGCAAATCAAAACATCTTTCAAAGTCAAAATCATGCTGACACCAACTCTCGTCCTTTAAGTTTGCTGACACATGGATCTATTCGATCTAGTTGATCCTGCAAGTCTGAGTGGGACGAAAGTATTCTCTCGGTCGTTGTAAGACGACCACTCAAGATAGTACTAGACGCAGCTCTTAAGGGAAGCAAGAATGAGACTAAAAGAAAGTCTTTACCAGACTTATAAGACAATTGCAAAACGAAAAAGGGTTCTCAGCATAATTAAGGATCCAGATCATACCAAGGGACAGAATTTGGTAAAAAAAATTATTAAGACTTTGTGAGGACATAGATCGGAATTTTCCCATCAACTTTCGGGCCGACGAAACTCCTCAGTCGGAATGGGAGTAGACGAAAGAAGAAATAGAAACCTTGAAGGAAGCCGGCGCCGAACCATGAGTAGCATATTCAGGTCTTCCCAAGGCGCTTCTGGGCCCGAAACTATCACACCGCGTGCTATACTCAAAATTCGTTCCCTTCATCAACCAAAGCTCCAACAAAACCCCATAGAATTGTGGAAAGGTAAAGAAACCTGGTCTTTCAGTGTATTTTCAATACTTTTTGGATGCAGGTTGCTTTATTCACATAACGGGGAAATCACTGCGGAGCATTGATGAAAGAGCGGCACAAAGGAATATTCATGGGATATTCTTCAACAAGTAAAGAATTCAGAATCTAAACAAAATAACCATGGTCATCAAAGAATCTATCCACGTTAATTTGACGAAAAACATTCAAAATGCTGCACAAGAGAACACATCCATCAAAAATCTCAGCATACAAGTAGAACCAAGTCAAAGAGAAGAAGAAGATTCGAACCATGAGGATGATTACTTCAAATATCAAAGAAATAAACCGAATGAACATGAAGTACAGGTTGAACTTGAAACTACAAATGGAGAAAATGCATCCTCATCACAACCACAAAACGAACCAATGATATATGTTGAACTACCATACATACCCAAGATGAATATTCAAAATCAAACTACATCTTTCGAACCAGATCCGCGGTGGTTAATAGATCACCCGCCTGACCAAGTTATTGGAAATATTCAAGGAGTAAGAACTCGTGCTTCAATACACGAAAGTATGATGGCTTGCTTCTTATCTCTAATAGAGCCAAAAACGATTTATGATGCTATGAATGATCTAGATTGGGTCACAGCTATGCAAGAAGAGCTTCACCAATTCGAACGAAATAGTGTTTGGGAACTTGTTCCTAGACCACTCATCAGAATGTAATTGGAACAAAATGGGTTTTCAGAAACAAAATGAGTGAGGATCGCTTAATTGTTAGGAACAAGGCTCGTCTTGTGGCGAAAGGCTACAGTCAAGAAGAAGGCATCGATTTTGATGAAACCTTTGCTCTAGTCGCTAGACTAGAAGAAATACGAATGTTCTTAGCATATGCATCATACAAAGATTTCAAAGTATATCAAATGGATGTGAAAAGTGCATTTTTAAATGGTCTTCTTGAGGAAGAAGTCTATGTGGAACAACTACCAGGTTTCACCATAAACTGTGGAAATGACAAGGTCTACCATCTTAAGAAAGCTCTATATGGGCTAAAACAAGCCCACGAGCTTGGTACGACACATTATCATACTTTCTTATCAATTGTGGATTCACGAAAGGTGTTGTTGACAAAACACTCTTTCGTATAAAAAATAATGATCATATTTTACTTGTACAAATATATGTTGATGATATCATATTTGGTTGCACAAATCCTTATTTATGTGAAAAGTTCTCCAATCTCATGCAAGGAAAATTTGAAATGAGCATGATGGGAGAACTAAATTACTCTCTTGGATTACAAGTCAAACAGTGTCCTGATGGAATATTCATCAATCAGGCCAAATATATAAAAGATTTAATTCGAAAGTTTGGCATTGATGGAAAGACATCTTTGAAAATTCCCATGAACACATCTTTACGAATGGAAATTGATAATGAAGGAAAATATGTGGATCAAACAAAATATCGTGGGATAATTGGATCTCTACTTTACCTAACAGCGAGTAGACCTGATATTTCTTTCATTGTTGGGGTATGTGCAAGATTTCAATCCAAACCCAAGGAAAGTCATCTGAGTGCTGCAAAAAAATTCTAAGATACCTCATGGGAACTCAAAGTTTTGGACTTTGGTACCCGAAAGGAGGATCTTTTTTCTAGTTGGTTACTTCGATGTTGATTTCGCTGGTTTGCAGAATTGACCAAAAAGTAACTCAGGAACATGCCAGTTCTTAGGGGAGAAGACTCGTGTCATGGTTCAGCAGAAGCAAATTCTAATAGCAACCAGTACAGCTGAAGCCAAATTATTGCGGCCGGAAGCTGTTGTGCTCAAATATTGTGATGACACATCAATTGAAGGATTACGGTGTAATAGCACGAGATGTATAAAATGTGATAACACAAGTCCCATTGCTATCACCCAAATCCTGTCTTACATTCTCGAACGAAACATATTGATATCAAATATCATTTTATTCGAGATCATGTCGAAAAGAAGAACATATCACTTGAATATGTCAACACAGATGATTAGCTAGCAGACATTCTCACTAAACACTTTGTGAGAATAGATTTGCTACACTTCGACACGAGATTGACATGCTTGAAATGAGTTAACAAGCATGCGTGCTGTGAAGAAATCACCCGAAAAGATTTCTGGAAAGATTCCAAAAGGAAAATCTTGAGGAAATCAAAAGAAAGATATGTTGGATAGACTTGCACGCAAAGATGACAACTTTTCTCGCTATAAAAGGACACCTTTGCCTACCAATAGGCTCACACTAACCCTTCATTCAACTGTATTTTTCTTTAGAATCTCCTTTGTTTGCAGGTATGAGCACAAGGAAAGGAAAGAGAAGATGGGTGAAGAATCAGAAAGGCGAGCTGCCAGAAGAGACCAGTATTTGGATGAAGCTCCAAAGATAACCAACTCGAAAGTTTTCAAGGTCTCGGAGAATCATCCTAAGGAAGCAGAGATTTTCTTCGATCCTTCTGAGATTGAAGAAAACAAGAAGGCTATAGACCAAATCTTAGCAGACTCTCGAGCCAATCAGGAGTATTATCTAAGACATGCTCGGAAATTTGCACATGAAAGGATTATGATTATCAAAATGCTGGAGACAAATCAGAGGGTGGTACACCAAGCCACTTTTCGCTGGTATCCCATTGAAGAAAGGTCACAGAGCTTGGTGGATCTCTCTCATGTTCATTCGTGAAGCCCACTAAATTGAGTCCCACGAATCATTCCTCACTCTCAGCAATCTAGACGGGTACAAGGACATGAAGAGGTACTCGAAAGGAGTGAAAGCTATGACCTCTCACTAACAAGTACTCACTGAACTTGTCCACCCCTCTGAAATCAACAGCAAGCAGCAAAAGGAAGATGGACTAACTTAACAAATCGTCATTAAAAGTGTTATCTTCGCTTATGTGCTAAAACATGATTCACTTCTGTTGTTTCATTTGAGTCCATGGCTCTAATGCTATCATCACTTATGTCAGGCTGTTGATTATTCCTGACTTTGCGACTTCTACATATCTATTGGTCAAACATGTATGTTTGACGCATCGATCTGTCAAGAGCCACATCGATAATGTGAATTTCTCACAAAATGTAAACAAGAATTAATAATCTTGAGAAAATCTATGATCTTGAAATCATCCCACTACATGTGAATGCATTGCTCAATCTATTTAAGAGCGAACAGCTCTACATTTAATTCACATCCTTGAAAATGGACGCTCAGAAAAATGAAAAATCTGACGCTCTAAGTGTTGCACAAAAAAATCCAAAGCTCCTGTTCTTAAGAAGATGAACATGATTCTTGCTAAAATACTGAGCAAGAACTAAGAAAGCCAAGGAGGATATAGGGAACCGGATTTTGAAAAGAATCTCTACGACTACATCGACAGTGTTCCATTCACTCATTGGCCTCTTCCTGATAGTGAAACTGAGTCAGGTGTGTCATTTAAACACTTGGAGAAATGAGTGCGAGCCTGTCGGATGGCAGTTTGAAGACGAAGATTCAGTGACCAAGCCCAAGTATCAAGAAGGACAAAGCGACCTAAGTCTCTGGTATTTCTCGTAGGACACGAGTCTTAATATTATGTGTAATGTGTAATAAGTGTCCATGGTTGTCCATCAAAAAATGTCTTGAAAGATATTTGTTCAATTGTTGCGAAACTTTATTTGATTCGTAGCAATTTTTCTATCATGCTTATCAAAGGAAAGCAAAAGATCATATGGGACCAACAAGTGCTCTCATCTTTTTGTTGATGTTACGTATTCTAGTGGTCCTTATTGAATTTCGCGTTATCAGTCAAGACTGAAATGAATGGTGGTTGACTAACGTAAAGACATTGAATGGTCATTCAATTCTCATTAATTTCAAGAAGGCCTATCATTCAGTTTCAGCTATAAAAGGATATGAGTTGTGAAGATAAACCTCACAAATTCTCCTCCTAAGTCTCATCACAGAGAAAAATTTGATCATGGCACCACGATCACAAACTCAAAGGCAAAAGGAAACTGCCCAAAAAATCAGAGAAGGCTAAGGAGATCTCTATCCAGGAAATAGCTTGAGTGCTCCTCTAGATGTATCGTCGGACAGCGAACAACATGGTCATGATGATGGATTCTTTATCTATGAATCTGAAGAAGATCCAATTGTGGATCAACAAGAAGCCCACCCCCAGTGGAAGGAGGAAGAAGTTTTCCATCTGCAGAGGACTGGAAGAAGCCTTATGCTGATAGAGATTATTGGTGTATCTGAGTACACATTCAAGTGAACCAGAGCTGAGCAATGAGCTGAGGAGGAACCAATCGAAACTAAGGACGAACCAATCTACCCCTCCAGTTTCGTGCAACCAGGACTTCCAAATGGTTTTGAAAAGAGCTGGGAAAGATGATGCAGACCAGAGAGGACACAATCAAAGAAAAGAAAGGAAAAGAGAACAAAGTAGCGATACTTCCTAAGTCTCTAAGAATAATCATGTAATCTTGTCTCTCTGGTTACTCTGAATAAAAAATTCGTATCTTCGTGTGATTCGCCTCTAAACGAAACTTTATGTCATCAAATGAGAATATTTCTACTCAGGAATATTTCATAAAGAAGTCATGGCACTTTTGCAGTCATCACTGAATCTTTCATCAAAAGAAGATCTTGAAAACTCAAACCTTCAGAACTGCTATCATCAGGATCGATCTTATCATACAGATATCAAGCCCGTGACCTCATCTTCGTTCAAGGTTCTCAACTCATCAAATCTCTCAAATGGACAAAGGCAAGGAGATTAATATACACAATGGAAGCTGCAAACATGGAAAGTTGATCGAAAGAAAAAGGCAACACACCACTATTTAGGTGGAGAGAGCTCGGAGAAACGTTCAAGCCTTGTGCAACAAGTGAAATTCACCACTACCAAATCAGAACGAGGCACCTCCTCCAAACAAGATGGGCCGAAACAAATCCATTTTTAGAATTTCCTCAACAATCCTCTACACCACCAGACGAATATGGTGTTATGGCTTCGAGATCTTCGTGTACTGATGAGCGAAGTCAACGAGGACGACACTTCTGACACAGAATATGATTCTGTGTTGACTGATCTTCTCGCCTTCGAGCTTCTTCTGAAAGGATTACCTTAAGGACAAAATCTTGCGTTCAGGGGGGCTAAACAAAGAAGTGCAGAAAATGAATCTCTCGTAGTGTTCGGCATGTACTGATGATTGGTTTGTTATTCTTATCTGTGTTCGTGTATTCATAATCAATATCTTTATTTTCATGTTAAAAATTGACGATTTCTTTTGGACCATGATTCACACGAAAGACACCTTCATCTTCACAAAACTTTATTTGTTTTGTGGAGAGTGAACAGTCAGATTTTCATGAAGAAATCATGGAAGAAAGCAAACGACTAGATCAAGGATGGATTTATCTTACCGTTCGATGGAAGTTATGAAATGCATCGTGTGGCCGAGAAATTCGGCCCACTAACCACAATCTTGACCGGTCGTGTCAGCGAAAGGACATGCATTAATTGCCTTGCCCCATACTCAAGTGCATTTCTCTCTCTCATAAATGAGGAATGACAAATTTTTGATCTGATATCTTCTTATCAGATAATTTCCACAGATATATTGCCTTATATACGCAAGATGTCAGAGTGACCAAACCCTTTGCACTTACCCATACTTTCAAAACAAATTATGGTCACCCATCAACCCGACCAAACGAGTCCAGTTATACCCACTTACTAACCCTACAAACATTTCATACCTTCCATCTCATCGTGTTTAGCTAAAAAACCTTCAAACAATCCCAAACACTTTCAAAAACCTCTAAATCTTTCAAAACTCTTCAAAGAAACCTTTAATCCACAATGCAAGAAATCTAAGTCAAAGGCACCCAAAGAAGCTCAACCTCATCTGCCGAGAAGCTTCTGACGTTCAAACCTCAGATGAATCTTCATCAAGCCAGGAACACCTTTATAGCTTGCGGTACATGTGGGATGCCATGGATTCCTTCAGTATACCCTGACAAGACGTTGGAGAATCGGTCATTAACCTCTACAGGAAAGTGGTCTATATAGTATTGTGATCATGTTTACACGGTTCGTGTATCCATTGATTTACACAATTCTATCTGATGCATCTGTGTCCATTGATAATTCCATGAATCACGTCAAGAGGACATACAAAAGGCGTCGCGGTTTTCCGGAAAGAGAGGCTCCTATAGCTCAAATTTCTTGTGCGTATGATCCGTTGCATTTTATGCCCAAAATCAAGAATGCCAGAGCCGGATTGATGTTGAAGTTCACGTTGAAGAAGAAATGGTTCTGACTTGACAGAATTCGTTGTAGACCATCCAACAAAATATTTGATCACAAGACATCCGGGCAACAGATGATGTTACTCAGGACAAACTAAAGATGATTCATGCAATCCTACATCGCTACAAAGTTGCGTCGAAAATCGTTTTTGATCAACTGTTGGTCCATGTCACTCCTGGCAAGACTGAAGACGGAGACATATGGCGAAGTGGTTTCAGATTGATGATAGGCTACCTGGCTTCGCTTCAAGAATGTCTCTTTACGAGAAAACGTCTCACCGAGTTCAAAAATCTGCCACATGAAATCCTAAAAAACCTCCGTGTTTATGATAAACAAAAGGCAACTGAGTTGGGTTTGCCATCCCAGAGTCAAAGTCAAAATCAAACGAAAGATAACATCCGAAAGTGATCGCCCACGCCGAAGCGTCGAAGAAATCACAACAAGGTTAACCACTCCTCAGAAGAAGGTTCATCTCGTTCTCTTTCTGCTGTTCCGGAGAACAAAAAGTGAACACATGACTTCGAAAGATCCAGCTCCCCTTCGAACTCACCACAGCTTGCGATTGAAACTCTATGGCAGCCCACTCCCTCAACATGAATTCAATTCCTACACCGGCCCATTTGAGATCAATCATGGCCCCCTTGAGCAAAGTTCACACATCAGCAGTTCTGAAACAACTCAAGTAGAAGATTCGTCTGATTGATGATGTTCAAACAAGCGACAAGCTGATTCAGTGAAGATAAACTTTTTCACAACAGCAAAGCTAATGAATCATGACTCTTCAGCTCTACCTCTTACTTTTACTGCTTCAACAATTTGAAGGACAATGGTTACACTCCGCCTGTTGCTCAGGGGGGGAAAAAAGACCACGAGTGCACCTGCTGTGAAAAAGTTAACCAAGCCCTTGCCCTTGTGCAGGACATGAAAGCAAAAACCCACGGCTGAAGTTCTTTGCCACAAGAACCTATTGTTGAGAAAAGGTCTTACCGACTTCTGAACACAAAACCTTGCAACGTAAAAGACAAGAACCGTGGTTTACAGAAAGACGAGAGAAGAGAGCATTGAGACAATTTATTCCACCCCCAACACGAGTCAATTCTTCGGCAGCATCTTCGAAGTATCAAACGAGGTTACGATGGCAGCAATGGCAAACATCACCTCTCAACACTTCCTCGCACGATTATGAAATGAAAGCAGAATAAATTTTGCCTTAGACTGGCTGAACACGAAGGATGTCTATGAGGCGTTCTACTTCCAAAAGTCTCACAAATGACTCTTACAAAATCACAAATCGGAGTCTTGGAAAAGATAAACCCCAGTCTGCATTGAAATCGAGAAACCATCCTTCGATGATCCAACTTTCGAGGCTGAAATGAAGAATCTCAAGATGTTCATGCGGTTACCCAAAATCGAGATAGAGCTTGAAAAGCTCTACAAGAATGATCCAATTGCAGCACCAGCGGCACGAAATCTGTTGTTGAACACATTTATCTGTCTGCTGACACACGAGAAGAGCGAGTTTCTAAGGAAAGTGATTCTGGAAGAAAACTCTGAAGTCATCGAGAATGAGCACCATCCTGAAGAAAATGTCACTCCCGAAATATTGAAGCCGAAAAGAGTGATGAAGCAAAGGAGTCAGATGATGAAACGGACAAGCACATTACTGATAAAGAAGATGGTGATGTGACAACAGAAAGTGAATATGAGAAACAAAGAGTGATGAAGACGAAAAGGATGATGATGAGGAGACTGATCAAGAAAGATATGATGATGATAAGGATGACAATCGGATGATGATACTGATGTTGACCCGAAGATGGTTCCGGTGGAAGTTATGATGCAGCTTCTAGTAATGATGATGGTGATGATTGATGAATCTCCAGTTATTGGGCAAACCTAGGATGATTCCTCTACAGATCGATACTCTCGTTCAAATGATGGATGATCTTAGATACTGAAAGCATCTGATGATGGTAATAGGGAAGCATCATTGGCAATGATACCTTTCATTCCAAGTCGAACTGAGCATGGCACTCAAACCGACACTAAAAATCATAACATTGATGCCATCCTTGCGACTTTGACACGAACAGTTGAGCCTTCAGAAGGCAGCACAACGCTACAATGAACAATGCATCGAGGATGCTGAAATCATGGCACATATGTCTACTCAAATGTCTCTCATCACAAAGAAGCTCGATGGGCCAGCACAAAAATCCTCCGAAGGGAAGTTCATCTACTTCTCTTGTCCCGCAACCTAGTGACTTAAGCCCTCAAACAAAATGCTTGAGAAAATTGCAAAGGAGCAACATTCGCTCAAACTTTCGCAATTTGGTCTTAAAGAACGGGTAGATCTTCGTGTCTAAATATTGACATAGCGCGATAACATCTCTGCCATGGCCAACTATCAGCTGCAGATCTTAAACTTCGTCATGGATCTCACTCTCAAAGTGGAATCACTTTTGAAACCCTCTGATCCTCCCATTGATGGTGATGATGCCAAAAAGGGGAAAAGAGACACAGAAAAAATGAAGATGATGAAGCGGATCAAGGAAGAAGCAAGGAACCGAAAGAAGGAATGAAGGAATTCTCGCTCTCACAAGCAATGCACCTTCTTTCTAGCCTCAACAGCAAACACTATCCGAATCAAGACAGCAAGCACCTTCCAAGTCTCGGGACAATCAAAGAGATTGAGACCATCCTATGGTTCACAATCTACTTATTCTTTTGCAGGGTTATCTCGTCGAGAGAGGATGAGTCTTCGACGAAAGTTGATGAGAGATGACAAAGTAACATTGGATAGAGCTGGAATATTCGTCAACTATGAAGAATAAAAGAAAGAAGTGGTTTAAGGTTCGAAGGATACAATCTACCAGTCTGGTTGAAGAAAAGGATGATCATACTCGCAAGATATCAATGGAAGGAGAACCAAAGAATAAGAGAAGAAAATGAAGTTAAAAGCTTAAGCAAGAAGAAGCAAGAAATCAAAGAAAAAAGAGCTACCAGATATCAAGAGACACAAGAGAAAATCAAAGATGTCTCGAAGATAGGAAGAGATGCAGATTTTGATGTCAAATATGATGTCGTAGCAAAGATTCACCGAGAATTTGGGAAAAGCTATGTTGATGGAATGAATTCCATAGAACTCATACAATGGTGGAATCATGGCATCATCTCCGGACGAAACATCCTAGAAGCCTACAACAATTACACGAGTTATCACTTCGGAGAAAATATGAGGCTTAAGTTCGTGATAGACCACTCAAAGAAGTCAGAGTTAACATCAATAATGACATAGACTTCGACATCTTGCTCGAGAAGCAAAGAGAGCGAGACGACAGAGAAAGGTGGAACTCAACAAACAAAACAAAGTCTCTTGGCCCTGTAATGTGTTTACCTTTTCAACACTTCTTATTTTGTAATCAATATCTCTTAATGAATATCTTTTACGACATTCCTTTTGAACCTCTTCGGTCTTATTTCATTTTGATGTGATCCGTGGTGCAGCTCTGTCATTGTAAGCCTTCGAGTTTTGCAGTAGCAAGCCGTGCTCCTCACACAGTTCTTGTATGTGGTTGATTGGGTGTTTGGAAAGGTTATGAGGGTTTACGGTTTCTTTTTGTTGGTTTTAAGATAGCCTTGGCCACACCTGTTATGGTGATACGAGGAGTTTTAGAGCACGCACAAAGAAAACCTTTGATAAGTCAGAAGAACCTTGAAAAACTCAAAGGAGAGAGCAATCTTGTTGCCAAAAATATTCAACGTAATCTGATTTCCCCTAGAAGTTACATTGTTTTAAGCTATCACCATTTATAAGTCCTCGGCAACACCGGTTATACGTGATACGTAGGATTTGGGACGACGCCACAAGTGAGTATACACTTGATAAGTCAGGATCACCATGACTGATCATGGTTGAACTCTCCTGAGTTTAGAAAACACCCAGTTTCCTATCTCAAAAAATTCTCAACTACAAACCCTTATACCAGCCTAAATTAAACCTTTGTTAGATTTCACCTAGCCTAATAAACTGTTCTGAAATATTATTTAGTCAGAGTGTGAAGAGAGATCGCGCCAAACCTGGTTGCATCACATTTTTTTTAATTACTTGTAATCCTTTTTTACACTCTTAAAATAGGTTGTTTTTTTAAATAGAACTTTCCTTTAAAGGACATCCTAGCCTTATAAATAAGAGTATAGGTTTGGCATCATCAAAAAGGAGAATTGTAAGAACAAGTGTTTATAGATTTTGATGATACCAAACTGTCTTAGGATGTAGACCCCTATTTTTTGTTCAATAGAAAATCCGTATGACATAGGCAATGAAATGTTAAAACATGCATGAGACTAGTAAAATAGGTCTACATGAATACTTGAAGATGATCGAAAGTTGCGTGCAAACGAAAGGAGGACTAAAGCAAGCCTCAAACGGACTGCTTCGACAAAAGGGACTCTTGTTCAAGAAGAAAGGACGAAAGATGAGGATAATCTTTCGGTCCCAAATATACAAGTCAATGACAGACTGTTAAAAGACAACTGTGTTTAATGGAAACAATGAGAATGTTGTCTATCAATCAGTTGGCAAATCATTCGGACAAAAAAAGTGTCATAGGAATGATTTTCACTAAAGACAATGAGCATTGAAAGAATTGTACTATCTTGTCAGTGAAACAAGGACAAAAGCCATAATGCTTTTAGCTCCAACGGCTACACAGTACAAATGCATTTAATGCTCACTTCTCATTGAGTAATACACACTGGTTATTTAGGTTTGAAATTTTCATCTCCCTCCAACGGATAGATTTTTCCACCTATAAATACCCCTTCACCATTGAAGAAGTGCTGGTTAACCATTCTCTATTTCTCTCCAATCTACGAAAAGCATTATGAAGCAGTTCCATCTTCCTTAAGCTTTTCTTAACCAGTTAGTTGTTGAAGTTTTTCAAAGCGTATCCTTCCCATACTTCATAACCTGAAGCTGTCTTTGCTCCCTTCATTAAGCAAAGATCTATTCAGACATCAAGACAGCTAATCTGTTGAGAAACACCAAATCTCTTTTCCAACATCTCAACTCAGGAGTTTAGTTGATAGAGGCGGAGTAAACTCTAGAGTTGAAAAACCTGTCAAGTTGCTCCAGTTTAGTCATCAAGGAAGCCAGCTTGAAGTAGTTTGTACTAGAGTGATAGTGCAAACCCTTTCACAAGGTGTGAAAGAAGAATGAGTAGCACAGTTGGCCGAACCCTATAAAAATCTCTCTGTCTATCTCTCTCTTTACTTATCGCTCTTAGTTTCGTGCATTGCATATCACACAACATCGACCAAACGTTAAATTCATTTTTACACGGAGCTGTGCAAAGAAATCTAAAAGTAACTCGTAATAAATCTAAAAGAGTCTATTCACACCCCCTCCCCCCCTCTCTAGACTCGTTCTAACGCTACCGGGACCAACATATATTAATTTATTTTCTTAATTACGTAAATATGATCCTTTATATTAATGTACATACTAAAGATAATATATTTTTCATTTATTAATTGTGTTTATATGATCTATAATTAATTTATGTAGGGTGCAAAGATGTATACTTATTACATTGTCGCAAAATTTAGGTAATGTTCTCTCACAATTTTTGTGCTAATTTTCAACCATGAAGGGTGTTGTTATGAATTTTCAACATAGAGCATGAGTCTAGTACAACACATGTGGGTGCAATAATCGTGCATGGGTAAGGGTATTGACCACCACTACTCATTAAGAAGCGTTATGCCATGGAACCGCTGTTCACCATCTATTCATGGTGAACACGACTCCAATGGTGTTAGTACACCGTTATCTTTTTTTTTTCTTCTTAATTAATTGCGTGACTTTTCTTTTTCATTTTCACATTTTGCGGTTTCACTTTAATTTGAGGTGAACAATGATTTCGGACATTAATAAATTATAATTCATGCCTGTACATTCACTTTGGAACCATTGCCTACACATTCCGTCCAATCACGGCATTACACTAATTATGAATCCATTGGCCTGCACATGTCAACTTTGGAAACCATGCCTACACATTCACTTTGGAACCATTCCCGAGATTATGAATTTCTGTTATAGATTTATGAATTTTCATTATGAAGATTATAAATTTTCAGTTATGAGATTATAATTTCTGTTGCATTAGATTTCTATTATGCGATTATGAATTTTCTGTTTAATGAGATTATGAATTTTATTGAAATTCAATAATCTCATAATCAGAAATTCAATAATTTGATCAACGCGCCGTTAAATTCACATCGCAAATTTTTTTTTTTTCCTAAAACGACGTCGTTTGGTTTGTGTTTCACTAATTTCACATGTGAATCACATTTCCAGAACTAATTTCCCTCATTAATTATAATTTGAATCGAATTTAATAATGCTGATACTGTTTCTTGGGTTTTAACTAGGCACAAGATTAAACCATGGTGAATCGACAACACTGAATTAGCATTTGAATTGGTCTATATAAGTTTGAATTTCGTTGAATACAGATTTTTAAATTTTAAGTTTTTAACACGCATTTATTTTTAAAATTTGAAGACAACTTGAATTAGATATAACATTACTATTGTGGATAATGTTAGAAAGTCGTGTCCCAATTGAGTTTAATACCCAAAATGTCCTCGAAACTATAATTTTTTTTCAATTCTACTAAATGAACTTTGGTGACGCTAAATTGTCCCAGAACTTTTGTTTTCGCTCAAATTTAATTCCTCCGTTTTGTTATTCCGTCAAAATTGGTGTTAAATAAAGGCACAATTCAATATATCAATATTTGACCTCTCGTTTATTTCATTCATCGCGAAGTGAGAAATCTTCTTTCTTGCCACGAATTACACCCAGCATTCACTTCCCAGAACCTACGATCAGAATTTTTGATATTGCAGTTTAAAGACGTGATTTTGGGATAATTCGTAAAAAATTGATTCGCCACCTTCACAATGTCTATGGAGTAAAGAGGATGCCATATTAAATTCATTGTCGAATTTAATTTAACACAACTATACGAATAACAAATGGGACTAATGAGCAAAAAACACAAAGAAGTTTGAATTAAATTGAGTAAACCATAAGTCTGGACAAATATTAAGTCATTCAAAATCATTAGGACGAAATTTTTGAAAAAAAGTCACTATAGGTCGAGGACAATTTGATTATTAACTCGTCCCAATTGTTATACAGTGGAACCATGGTCATATCACTGGTGTAATAATCGTCGAATAAAACTGTAATAAAATTAAATAATTTTTATGTTGACTATAATGAAACTAATGGTGTGAAAAAATGATGAAAATAAAAAAATATTCACATTATTGTCAAATGAAATGCCCAGTATAATTTAAATTATAATGAAACTAGTGTGCATAGAAAAATGAAATTAAATTCCGCGCATACAAGTAACATATATTTTCAAATGACATTTGAGTCAATTTAAAGTAATATTCAACAATTACTTATAATTAAACTAGTGTGTGCTGAAATGAAACCAAAAAAAATAAGGGTTCAAGCATTAATGTATATTTTCAAATAAATATAGTATTAATTAAAATGATATTTCAGTATTGCATAATAACTAGTTGTGAGATAAAATAACTAAAAAAGACACGTAGCTAGGATTTTGCTAATCTACAACTTTTGTTTGTTAACGGTCCGCGAAACAAGGTCGCCCAATTCTTAACTAGATGCCTTGTCTAAGACTGGCCCGTTGACTTGCGTCTTTTCCTGCTTTCCTTTTCTTTTCCTGTTTTAGACTTTGATGCTTATATTATTTCGTTTGTTTTTTCGCAAAAAAAAAAAAAAAAAAAAAAAAAAATAAAATAAAAAATAAAAAATGAACTAAAAAATATAGCAATTATGTCAAATGAAACTGAATGTAATTAAAATGAACATATCTTCATGATCTATGATGCTAATAGACATATGGTCCCAGTAAAATTGTCGTCGGGTTCCATGACCACATGACCATAATGAATTCAAAGAGATTTATCATCATTTGTGTTAAAATAAAGTATCAATGATGTCAATTACATAAGAAGAAGTTCACTATAGTTTATATTAAAATTATATCTTCCAATTTTCTAAAATATTATCTAAATTACTTATTGTAATTGATATGGATATTAGGAGGTACGATACTACTTTTGGTTTGAATTACCCTTTAGTACATTAATATGTTTTATGGTTAACGTACATATGAAACTTATTTACTACTAGTTTTTATCATGTGCATATGTGTGACTGATGTTAATGTCCAATGTTTGTATTTAAAAATATTCAAAGTATGTCCTATGTTTGCCAACTTTTAAAAATAATTTATCTAAACTTTTGTGTTGTTATGTATTAGATAGTAATACTACTTTTGTTGGAATTACCTCTAAGTTTTTAATTCACTCTTTAGATATGTTTTGTCCAATCGCTCATTTGTTGTCTGTTTTTTTTTTTTTTGTTGTGTACCATGTGCAATTGTATTCTGGTCTATAATCTTACAAAAAAAAAAAAAAAAAAAAAAAAAAAAATTTGAATCTAAAATTAATAGGTCACATTATTAATTGTTATTTTTAGTGTTGTTTTTAGTTTCTAAATATATTGAATTAAGGATGTGACTTTGTATATGAGTTTGCAAACAATGAAATAGCACATCATGGTATATCTTGGTTAATTATTCTATAAGTAACCCACTAAAATTATAGAGTTAATACGTTTGAGTCCTCGAAAGTATAAGTGATTTGCCCCACTTTAGTTCCTAAATTTTCAAATTGACCATCTGTGTCCTATCGACTTTCAAATTTAAGCCATTGTGATTCCAATTAATACACTCATGGTTCCTTCAAGTTTCAACTTAGACCAGTTGTGATCCTCTTGAAATGAACCATGTTGTTTAAATTTGTTTAAATAGGTTGGAACGACCGAATGGGTTGTTATACTTGACCTACGAATGGTTTAAATTTGAAAGTCGAAGGACCACATTATGTCAATTTTGACAGAGTTTAGAACTAAATGTGTAAACCACTATTACTTGGAACTCGAATGTTTTAACTCAAAATATATATTACGAGATTAATTTTTTAAAATTCATATTCAGTATTAGTGTATAATTGCTCTTGTGTGTGAATATGTATATGATAATTTGCTTTGTCAGCAAAATCTGGTTATTATGCTTTACGAATTTTGTACATAATTTTCAAAAAGTGTCTTGATTATGAAATTTTCAACACTAGGAGCAGGACTGCAATGAAGTACACACATGTGGGCATGGATGTTGCAGTATAATTTGAATGATTGTGTGTACATTCTTAGTTTAACGAGGCGACATTTTAGATAAATTCTTATCAAACAGCTTAATTGATTGGTATTTAGAGCTGTCAAAACAAGGCAGAATTAATGTGTATGATGTGACCAATATTAATTATACGTTCTCGCCCAAACGCCTATTTTTAGTTTGTTTTTTTTAGAATTATTTACCGTTTTTCCCGTTTAAGCTTCGTAAATAAAAAAGAAAAATTTCAATTTTGAATACAGAATGTGGTATGTAGAAATACACACGGTTAAACTTCTAACATGAATAACAAAGTCTAACAAAGTACAAGTTGACATGATACTCTGTAACTAATACACATAAACTCGTTACAGATATATCATAAAACACAAGGTTAATAAAAAATGTAAACGGACGAACGGGTCCGTCTCGTCCTCAACTCCTCCACACACTTATAAATAATGACATCATTTTGGCATCGGCCCTAGTGCAACAGTATAACGATTGCAAACAGAGTCAGTGGGGCAGGCAAAAAAGTCCGATCTTTCGGCTTAGGTTTGCGACGCCCCGCTCTGCCCTGCCACGCCCCGCCCCCGACCTGTTGTTTGTTTGTTTTTCTATTTCTTTTCTTTTTACGTTGTTCTAAATTTCTTTGTGTAAGTACACTAAATTACCAGTTGTAACTATAAAACGTAATTACAAAATAAACTTGTTACATAAACTTAATAAATTCTACACTAATAACTGTTGTAAATATTACTATATATCATACTATTTAGGTAGGAACTATTCCGAACCGATCAGTGCTGTCTCTTTACTTGTTCAGTACAGCTCACGACTATTATAGAACGAAACACCGTCGGTAACCGACTGGTATGCGACGACCGAGGTGCAACATCCGATTCCGAGCGTTTGGCGAGTATGCCTACTAAGCACGATGGCGCACTAGATGGGCGAACAGACCAAGCCACCCGCGAGGATGACACCTACTGTTGCTGCATCGGGGACATGCGACAGCCGAATTATCTGTCCCAGGCTCGCAGGGGACGACCAGTCGGTACTCGTAGCACCAAGTAGCATTGTACTCTAGGACCTTTACTGGATTAATAAAAAGCATATTATACTTGCTTTATCATCCTTCTTTAACCTTGATAATTACGCACCGTGGTAACTTTACATATCAATTGTCGCCGTCTGTGGGGAACCGAGCAAAGGAAGCTACGTCAACCGAGCTTGAGACCTTTCTCCAACAAACTGTACACCGTGTTACGCTTCAATCCGATTAATGGTTACTTAAAATTAACCTTAAACTGAAATAACTTAAATATGATTTATCTAATTAGTTAGGTTTACCTTTAATTAATTAGTAAGGTCCACCACTAACCGTAGGTCCCATGCCGATAAGAGTCTTACAGCCCATCTCAGAATAAAGGAATTAAGCCTTATTACTATCAGATTATGATACGATTCCTCTTTATAACTATGCCATATGACAACTGGACCATTACCCCTAAAACAGCCCTAGCGACTCACTAAGCAATAGACATAGTAACCCATACCATTCAGGCCCTAAACTAAGGACTCTCTACAATACATAAACGTAGGCAATCTAGAGCACCGTAGGATCGCCACCCGAACGAATAATCTCTACACCCAAAGATTCCAAGAATTCCCCTAGGAGAAATCCAATGAAATCAATGAAAGCTTAAAGAAAGATCTTCATAGCCAAAGGAATTAATAAAGGC
>VALG01010526.1:7398-24832 GCA_009835305.1 Ipomoea purpurea
ATAACTTGACCAATGCGAAATGTATTCGAGTGAATATCCGCAGGATGGATTGAAATTTTCATTCATAATCTCATAGATATTTTGACTCCTTATGTTTCAATTAATTAATGATATTGTATTTTATATTGCCATTTGTTGATTTAATTTATTCATTAAAGATAACAAGTCTATTTAATTACGTATAGCCCAACATATTATATTGTTTGTATTTTTTTTAAGGAAAAAAATAACGTTGCTGGCATTTTATAATCATTGTAAAAAGCATATCTACACAAGTTAATACGGCGTAAAAGAAACTCCAAACATCATACCAGAATCAATTTAATTTGGCTCTAGCTGTCGCGCGAGAGTTTTCTTTTATTTTGAACGAACAAAATTTTATTATATATATAAAATACATACATTTGATATATATATATATATAATATTATATAATACTTATATATATACTTTACATATATATTCACACATTATTTTCCAATCCTAATCGCCTACAAGAGTGCTTAAACGTGCACTAATTTTGTTCTTCATTGTTTGCTTTAACGGATTTTCTTTTATACTACGGGAATAATTTTATTAAAAATTGACTTTTATCATAAGGAGAAAATTTAACTTTTGTACTAAGAGTAATTTTGTTTTTCTTATTTCATTCCCGTTATAGACTTAACTTTATTAACACATATAAAGTAATTAAAATTAAAAAATAAAATTAACTTTTACTATAAAATATGATCGGTAAAATAAACAAACAATGACTTTTTTCCTACTTATATTACCAAAATTCAAATATTAGAAAAAATTGTAGAATTCGTGAATAACACTATAAAACCACGTAATATAACGCAATCTTACCATTTACACACAAATTGGTAGTTTTTATTTTTATTTTTATTATTTTACTATATATATTGTGTCATGGGTGCTCTGTCACTTTGCGAATTTGGAAGGGGAAGAAGCTAGCAATAATTAAGACAAACCTATTAAATAGTTTTTCGCTGGCGTGCCTTAATTGTTCTTCCACTTCAATTTAATTCATTTATTTATTTATCTTATCATTTTTAATAACACCCCCCCCCCCCCCCCCCCTTTTTCAATATTATCGACCTAAATTCTCCTATCTAGCCTTAAGAATTGACTAATTAACTTTACATTAACTACACTGCGTCCTTTTTTTTAAATTCAATTATTGGCATATTCTCTCGCGTTCACATCATTGGACGCTGAAAGATCGATAGGTATAGAATGAGAAAATAATTAACATCTTCCCGTTTTTCTTATCATTTGTTAGCTTTTCCGCCTATT
This sequence comes from Ipomoea purpurea, assembly GCA_009835305.1. Classification (NCBI taxonomy): domain Eukaryota; kingdom Viridiplantae; phylum Streptophyta; class Magnoliopsida; order Solanales; family Convolvulaceae; genus Ipomoea; species Ipomoea purpurea. The sequence goes on from VALG01010526.1 coordinate 8,701, forward strand.
AAACATTTTAAACTGCTTGGAAAATAATTTCAGCTCCGGCAATAATTTGTTAGGAAAACTAAATAAATATTTTTTGATGTTACCATAAAAATAATAACAACCTAAATTATCTAAAAAGTTATTTCCAACATTTAGTTTCTTTTAATTTTTTTAAGATATTTTTTAAAATATCTAATACTCACCTTACCCACCCCCCAAAAAAAAAAAAACCTTTATAAACATAAAAATATCATATCCAAAACACAAACATAACAGGGTGTAGTTTTTTACTGATAACTATTAACTGATTGGTTAGTTGTTGACTAGTTATTGATAGCATTAGACTGATTATTAAAAATGTTTGGTAAATTAGTTGTTAGTTGATGGTTGACTACATGTAAAATAATTTTTTCGAAAAGCTTATTAAAAAGGTTGTTTTGAGAAGCTTTTTAAATTAAAGTGTTTTAGAGCAATAAGCTATTACAAAAAATCAATTAATCAAACACTCATATTGACTGTTTAACCAAGCCAAATAACTAATAGTGGTCAAATAAGTCAAAATTGATTAATAAACTAATTATATTACCAAAGAGGATCAACATCTAGTCATTAACTTATATTGACTTAGGTATATAAAATAAGAAAGGCACATAAAACACAACTAATAATTTGGAGTTTAATGAAATATAAATTAATAAATTATATGTCAAATAAATTTAAGTTTGCAAAAAAAAAAAAAAAAAAAAAAAAAAAAAAAATCTAACATAGAAAACAATACAAAATAAAAAATTTCCCAAATTTGATATTACTCTTAAATTTAATATTTGCTAAATTGATATTTACTGGATGACCAAATTTAGAACAAATCAATAGTTAATAGACTATTTATGGTCAAATTGAAAGCCAAGTATGAAAATTAGTAAAATTCAATAGCTAATGGACCATTTATGGTCCAATTAAAAGTCGAAGATAAAAATTGATAAATATCAAAAGTCAATAAACCATTTATGGAATTAACTCCTTTTTTTTGAATGTATGGAATTAACTCCTTAAATAAATTAATAAGTTATAAGATAGCTTATTAGATTGGATTGGATTAAGGATCAAATATGCTACTCAACTGCACACCAAACTACAATTAGGTCATTGAACTTTAAAACAATACAATTGAATCCTTGAACAACATAAAATTATATATTAGATTCAAAATAATCTGTTTGCCTGAAAGAGCGATTACTGATTTTAAAAATAATTTAAAATAAAATAATTAATGGAAAAAAAAAAAAAAAACCTAATAAACTACTGGCGGTTCATCTCAATGCTGGAGACGAGGGTTACTTCATGCTCACACTATCCTTAGTTTCACAATCAATCACTTCTAAATGCTACTGTTTTTCCACATTCATCATACCAAAAGAAACCAACCGTATCGATCGTACACCCAAAATCGCGTGCTTGAAAATCCAACAGGAAATAATAATATAATACGGAGACACAATATAATACTTGCAGGACATATGTGATGTTTGTGTGTGGACTGAGTTTTATTATCACCATGTTTGGTAAAATAATTAGCTTATCAGTCAATTTTGACTTATTTGATTATTATTAATTGGTTGACTTTGTTAAAAAAATTAATATAAATATTTGATTAATTAGTTTTTGTAATTCTAAAATGTTAAAATTGAAAAAACTGCTCATCAAAGTAACTTTTTCAATTAATTTTTTTTTAAAAAATTATACGAAACAACTATCAACTAATAACTAATTTACCAAACACTTTTCTATAATCAGTTAATGTTATTAAACTCTCAAATTAACCTAATTAGCTAACAGCTAACAACCATTTACCAATCATCGTTCTATCAGAGTATCAGGGAGTACAAAATCACAAGCATCTTTTCTGTTGAACCTTAAATGTAAGTGACATACGTTTTGCAGAATGCACCGAAGTGAAAGAGAGGGGAGTGAGGCCCATTCCGTCCATGTGAGTGCATGATTACAAGTTGTCTTGAGTGTATTATATTGTATAGAGGTTAACGATGAAAAAGATTGAAAATATATTTTGGGTAGAGTTCATTAACTCATAATAAATTGATTTAAATATTGCGATGACTCAATGGTTCAGTAGACAGGACAAAATGCCGGTACTTACAAGGAATCTTTTTTTGAAAGCAACCAATGTGGTTATATTATATCAGATCAAAGCTGAAATAGAGTCAGGAGAACAGTGTCCCAATACATAGTCGTAGTAAAACTAAAAGCAGTAGATGCTAAACTAACTATGAGCTAAATAGTTATGAAAACTAAAAGCAGTAGATGCTAAACTAACTATGAGCTAAATAGTTATGAGTTCTAGAAACGAAATTAATAGAAAAAGCATCAAAGCTGGACATGTAATTTACTATACCCACTTTGAACATAATTTTCACACTGCCGCCGAAGTTCAAACCTTGGTATCTTGTCCCAAATACTACCCACTAAACCATTGAGCTAAACTCGTGCGGGTATTCATCTTAATTACTTGTTTAACCTGAAAGCAACATGCTAAAAATGTTATTTACACAAATTTATAAAGTTAAATGATTTAATTGATTTTTTTTTTTGATGACCAATTCAACAACCACTAATAGCTAGTTTGATGGCCTATTTCATGTTTTTTCATTTTTTTTATATAACTATTAATGTAATTGATTATACTTACCCATCTCATATTTAAGTTAGAACCATAATATTATTGCAAAGTAACTTTAATTAGATAATACATTATTATTAATATTTTTGTCTTAATTAACCTAAGATATAGAAAACATCATTTTCAGCATGTTCTGTCCAAATTCCCAACATCACCCACGCAACCTCTGCTACACTTCAACCCCAACCCCATCAACTTCGTCAACCCATTCATTCATATTTATATACAACCCATCCATAGGATACCTTCGATGAAAGCAAGGAAGTGTAAACACAACATACATTTCTAGGCCAAGAAAGACACACAAACTCTCTAGTTTTCCTAGAAACTAAAGCCGCCATGGGCAAGAAATCCATCAAAATATCTAAGAATCATCATCATCATCATCGTCAAGTAGCTGAAATTAAGAAACCCCAGCTAAGCAGCTTGATCAAAGTCTTTAAACCAAAGTTTACATCACACACTCTTCAAACTTCAAGACCCTCGTCCAGCAACTCACCGGCAACGGCTCTCCGGTGTCTTCTCCGGCGACACCCCCCACGCCCATAACACATAATAATCTTGAAGATCTTGTTCATCATCATCAGCATCCTAGGTACCAAGAACCTACCCTAGACGAGTTGTGTATGGACAACAATAATAATTCATCTGTTCATGAAATCCCCGTTTGATATTCCGTGCATGGAAGAGCCTTTCAACATGGTTTATGAGTTTCCCAGAGCGCAACAATTTGGAACCCTGGGCTTTTGCGACGGATCTATGCTCTTTCGATAATTCTGTCGGTTCATCTTGCGACGATGATGTCTGCGCTCCATTCATATCTCAACAAGAAGTAGGCCTGTCTGTGTTCGATTATGACATATGTTGTTCGTACGATGATTATCCAATAATCCAGTACTAGATCAGATACATACAGACTTTCATCGATCATGTACGTTGGTGAGTCAGTCCGGTTCACGATCGCACCTAAAGAATATTATTTGGTTGAATTTGTGAGGTAAAATTGTTGTAAGTTAATTAATTGTGATTAATTTTTAACCATATATATTCTATAGGTGAGATTGTGAACCAGATTATTGTTGTTGTTATATAGAGTTCGATCTAGGAAATTATGAGCATGTTATGGGTAGAGTACATAAAATACAGGTTCTACTGTATGTAGTGTGCATATTTTGTACAGAGATGAGAGATACAGATAGTACACCTATCTTTTTAATTTTGATATTTTTGTCAGTAAAATACTATGTGTACTTTTTATTATCTATTTTCCCAGTCGTTGCGCGTTTTCTTTAAGTAATGAAACGGTGCGCCGTTACGGTTAACGGAGTGCGCATTTTTGTGTGTTAATTACCAACTGAAACTACAGTGTATCTAAACTGACACTACGGTATATCTAAACCGACACTGTCTCACGTATTATTTTCACTGTTGAAAATTATGGAATTTCCGACCCACCTGATCTTAAATCAAGTCGAAACCAAAAAGTGGTCGGAAATAGCAACAAAGTTTTTCCGGATACTAAAAGTGGTCGAACAAGACTTTCGATTTGATTTAAGATCACTTTAGGTGGTCGGAAATTTCATAATTTTCAGCCGTGTTTTATATATTATCAAATGAAACTGCAGTTATATTATAAATGATACTGTAGTTTTCTTGGTGGTGAAATGAAACTGCAGTGTATATAAAATGAAACTGAATAACATTTCACAATTTTATGTATATTGTGCCCAATGAAGCTGTAGTTATATCGAAATGATCATGTAGTTGTGTTTTAATGAAACTATAGTGTATATAAAATAAAATTAAATAACATTTTCACATATTGAGGTGTATAAATATCGAATAAACTGCTAAATTACATCGAAATGAAATTGTAGTTGTGTTGAACTAAAACTGCCAGTGTATACAAAAGAAATCTAAAAACAGAGTTACTTTTGCCGGCTAACGGCGCCGAAACGAGTACCGTTTCTTTTCATTAAATAACAACATTATTTATTTTGAAGCCGGGCATAATCAATTATGCACCGCAGTGCACGATATAATTTGCTCTATTCCGTAGTCCCAACTAGTTATCTTCCACTCCAAAATTTTGACTGCAATATTTAATGGGCCCACGCTTGTATCTCATAATTCACATTAATAAGCTATAATAATTTAATATGAAGTTCAATGAAAATTATGAAAGGTGTGGCGTAGTTTCTTTGTTAAGAAAATGTGTGCCATAACATATTGTATCAATTTTCGTATTTTGCAATTATTTCGTAAAGCTTAAGGAATATTATGAAGCAGTAGTACGTACAGTTAGCACTGGCCACGATTAATCAATGGAAAATGTATTAGAGATCAAATCACAATGATCAAAATTTAATCCCCCTTCCCTTTTTTCCAAAAGAAAAAAAAAACAAAGTTTAATTGTATCGCTTTTTATTTTAATTTACTGTGTTAATTACAACCTTAGTTCACATCCAAAATGAAAATTTACTTTAATTTTGATCCTATGGTATATATAATTGTATGATCTAAACACCACTATATCATTATAAGTTGAGCAAATTTTAAATTTATGTACTAGAACAGCTCAGGTCGATGAGCAATGAGCACGCCAAATGCACGCAGCGTGGGAAAAAAATACTGGGTACATATATTTTTAAATAAATCACTTATTGTACAACCCATGAAAACACGTATGAGTTCGAGAAAAGGATCCCTTTAATATTGGGTAGCTATTGTTAAACCCGGTCGAATACTTTATGAAATGGGTGGAGTAACAGAAAATATAGCCAGAAGAACTATTTCAATAACAGCATCCAAAATGCCTATACGAACTCAATTCATTATTTCCGGATATAGAAGAAAAATATAGAACCAACCGAAAGAAATCTTAGGAATGAAACAAAAACACAGGTTTCTAAGAAACTATATGCATCATAGTCCCCTTGATGACACCAATAGTTTTGGAAATAATTTTAATTATTATTGATCAATCCATGATGATTTAAAATACATAACGAAAAGATATATTTATAAAGATACAAAGTGTTCAGTCATGTTAGGAATGATAAACGGTATATTCCTAATAATATAAGGAGATGAATAATGAAGTTCAAGTGTGCCTAGGAATAGAATCCTAATACATACGCCCTCTCAAGCTTAAAGTTCCCTAGAGGGAACAATGAGCTTGTCCTTAGATTATTTAGCCTTGCTATGGTTAGTGACTTGGTGAATATGTCTGTCAGTTGGTCTTTTGTAGAGATGTACGTAGTTTCCTTGTAGTGTCCTTTGATGCTACTTTGTCACGAACACTAAATTTTTGGTCGCAAGAATCGGCCACAACGGAACACTTATTCGGAGCAAAGCTACAACATGACACTCATTCGAAGCCTTAATATGTGAAGCCAGACACAGAAATGTGTCTTCAACGTATCCACTGAGATTTTGATCATTAAAATGGAACAAATTGAATCTTCCATAACGATAATTTGATGAAGTATGTTTAATATATATAGAGATATAGTGATGGGTTGGTGCCGGAAGATGAGGTGTGTCCGTCCGCGTAGCGGTGGCAGTCCTTTTTTGGGATTTGTAGCCATAGATAATTTGTAGTTAGAATATAAGGTAATTGATATTCGTCCTGGCCTAATATATATATATATAAACTAAGTATATGAGTACTGATATATATACGTAATATAATTAATAATTTGGAGTGGAGCCATAGATTCATTTGTAGTTATAATATATAGGGAGGGGAGAATTATTGATATTCCTCCTAGCTAATAATATAGGGAGAGGGAGAATTTTTTTATATTTGTCCTAGCTCTAATACCCTTAGCCATTTAGTGTAGGACTTGAACCCATGACCTAGCAGATATCATGCGTTCGGATCAAACGCTCCTAATACGTCAAAAATTATATCTCATAGCGAAATACAACTTTATTTACTTATACCGTCACATATTTAAGAAGTTGGGTGCCCTTCAGGCTTTGCCCAACAACCCCTAGCCACCTGGTGGTGCTGCTCTTGACCTTTTACCGGCCTCTACCCAACACAAATTGCTTTAAAATGTTGATTGATCGAAAATAAATAACGTTGATTTTGAAAGAAAACTGAATGAGGTAAACATTTTAATCTTTCCTTAAAAGTGAATTTCTTTTTCTTTTCTTTTATATACAAGGGAATGATGGATGAAAAGAAAAAACTATATTTTAATGTGAGGAGGTTGATACTTGATATGTGCAAAAAAGAAATAAATGAATCTCTATGTACAATACATCATAAATTTCAGTCCAATAGTTAAATGGTAATAGAAATTAGTCAACTTGTACAAATATTTACTTTTTTCGTATTTGATATCCCTTACCTATTATTAAATGAATTTTTTATCACCTCTAATTGGTAGAGTTGAAGTAATAGTCTCAAGAGACAACCTTCTTTTATTTAGTTGTCCTTTAATTGAATAATATCAAGGAGAAATCATACGAGGCAAAAATATCTAATTACAAATTCCACATTAGACTGGATCATCTTACTTTAAAATGCAAAAGAGATCAGTATCAACAACAAGACTCCATGGCCCAATGGATAAGGCGCTGGTCTACGAAACCAGAGATTCTGGGTTCGATCCCAGTGGAGTCGAATGTTTTGTTTAGCTTTACACTCTGTCCAACACCCTCCAGCATCTTCATTCATTCCTCCTGTGATGATAACCTAGGCTGCCCTCACTCAACCATTCTCGAAAGAGCCAATTGTTTTTGGGAAGGGCGAGATGGGTTCCACCCTAAGTTGATTGGGTTAAACTCAATTTGGATGGGTAAGAAAGAGTTCCCTAATACTTGCTAACCCTGAACACGATTTCTTGGCCCCCTCCATATGAGGAGTTTAATCCCCCATTGTTGTACTCACAAAGTTCAAACTTGAGAGAGTGGTAGTATAAATTAGTAGGATAATACTATAAGGTGAAACAAGGAAAAAATATTTCATTAAAAATTGATGAGACAGCAGGCACCAGCAATCAGTAAATTTAACAATCAATAAGGTGAAACAAGAATTAGTATGAACAACACTATAGTAATGTGATTGAAAATGAGTCATTTGCTGGGATTCTTACCCACTTCTAACTCTTGGGGGGTTTAGCCGCTGAGGTAGGGGGGAGGCTATACAAAGATTTCAGCTGCTGGCTTATCAGCCTACTGCTATTCAGAGCCATTTGGAGCTCCAAGTTGTCAGACCACCATTGCTCTATCCCATGCGCCTCGAGAAACTTCTGCTTCCCCTTTGATAACAGGAAAAGTTTAGCAGCAACTTGCCCATTCGACGGTTTTGTATTCTCTTTATCAGCCTGGTTTCTGTTCTGTGCTTCATCTTGATCGGTGTACGAGCAACAGATGTAGTCGCTATTGTTGATATACAAATGTGGCACCCATTGCTTTAAGCTGCCAAATTGGAATGGTTTTGCTGCACTTTCTTCAGAGCTGGTCTGAGCCTCAGAGCCCGAAGGGAGCATTGATTTGAACCTCTTCCAAACAAAACCGGCTTTTTCTCCTATGTTCCTTAGACTCATGGCTAGTGAAACCGAGGGTGGGTTGAAGAGATGTGCCTCTACGTATATACCTTCTTTGGCTAACGCTTTTCCCACTTGCAGAGCAAAACCGGCCCCTAGGGAGTGACCTGCAATGCATACGTTGTTGCTCCCGAACTTGCCAATAAGCGATTTCAGCGCCTGCATAGCACAGCTAAACCTGACAGATCCCTTTAGGCTTTCCCAAGCTAGGAAACGGAGATCATCTTCAATGTCCCTCCTCATCGTAGGGCCTTTGAGAAGCGTTCCTCGTAGAGCCAAGACAGCTCTCGGTGCACCACTCGGTCTTATGAACACGAGATCAGCCAGAGCTGCTGCTCGATCCCATTCCAATATCGCGCCAAATATCGACCCATCCCTTTCATCTATCAGCGTCTCAACCAGCCTGTTACTTGAAGGGTATCCACCATTTCGGGGCAAGTTCATTTTCTTCCTTCCTGTTTTCTTGCCTGTCTAACTCTAGCAAGTAAATTGCTTGGATAAAGCAGGCAATTACAGTCCTTTTATAATTAGCATCCTTCCTGTATATGTAAATGCCACCATTTAGTCCTAAAGGATCTGTCTTTTATTGGATTCAAAAGTTCAGAAAACAAAACAGTTTCTTCAATTTAGTTCATGACACAAATAAGATGCACCATTAAACCTTTAAAAAACTGCCAACAATAAACCATGATTCTTGATCAATCATAAAACATAAACAGAACAGACAAATTGCAATTACCAAATCCCAAATAATGCAGCAACTGTTCTCCATTATACTGACCCCCTTTTGTGCAAGCAAGATCAAATAGCAGAAGCAAACTCATATGATCATTGAAACATAAAATCTTAGAGCTGATAGGTAGCTTCTATCTACACTCATATGGTTAGATCTATACAGAGGCAAGGAAAAGAGAACCAAGACTCTCAGATTTGCATCTTTCTAGTTTTTGTGTACAAGAATAGTTAATCACACCAAAAATAACACAAAGAAGAATTGAGAAAATCAAAGAAGACAGCAATAAACCATAAAACCCCAAGATTAAGACCACAAACACAAAAAAAAAAAAAAACATATCAATCTCAGAAATGTAATTATATATGTATACCAATATCTCAGCGCAAAAATTCAAAATTTAAAAACAAATCTGAAAATGGGCACTGACCAACTGGAGTTAATGAGGTCTTTCCAATTGGGAGAGGAAACATTGCGAGGCCCTGATACATGAAACGCATATGGATGAGACTCAGACTCAGACTCAGACTCATCCTCCTTGTTTATCAGCTCCTTCACTATCACCTTCTCCCCTTCCAAAGTCATTGTAATCACATCATCATCCCACACCTCCACCTCCTCCTCCGCACTCCTCTTCGCCATTACCGTTTCTGTGAATACACTTACTCACACCACACTGTAATGCCCAAAATCCTCTAAGAAAGACTTCGGAGAGAAGATATAAAAAAAAAAAAAGGAACTTTATGGAAGAAAGAGAGGCGGAGAGCGATGAGTTCTAAGGTTTCTTCATGCCCACATCGGATTCTTGAAATTTAATGTTGGGATTCAGGTGGGTGGAGGCTGGATTACGTTGATCTGAAGAGTGAAGAGGATATCATTTATTTATGGTGAAAATTTGAAAATGGAATGCAAAGTGTTTTAAATCTCTATATTTATTAATTATTCTCAATTGACTAATTTTATCACGAATTAATAAAATTTGATTAAAATAAATGAAAATTTTCAAGTTCTTATCTGTATAAGTGTATAATATTATACTTTGGAAATGCCTTAGATTCAATAGAGTTGAACTTGAGCAAGTGGCATTCAAGTTCTAACGGTCACATTTTGGCTCTCTCTCTCTCTCTAGAACCCCACCACCACTCCCAAAGCATTTTAGAAATTAGAATCCAATGGGAGACAAACATATCTTATCATTACAGATTACCATATTTGGTTGTGTATTATTACATATATTTGTTATTTAATGTGATACTCTCAATTTCAAAAATGATTATCATATTAATACACATAAATTTTGATAAGAGTAATGTTAAAGTTTCTTTTTACCTTTTAATATTCAATAATCGAATTTTTAATTTGATCAGTAAAAAAAAAGAGTTAAAAAGTATAGCCATGTTAGCATGTAAGTATTATGAGTGAGAACATATTTAATACTATAATTTTTTTCTCAATTTTGTCCTAAACAATTTTGGTGATCTAATGTAGTCACAAACTTTTGTGTTTTTTATTTTCAATTTAGTCCTTCGTTTTTTATTTCGGCCATTTGGTGTTAAATAGAAGGACAATTCAAGAAATAGTAGTATCTTTTTACTTTTAGGTCTGCGAAGTGCGAAATCCATCTTTCTTTTATGGATTACTCCCAGAAATGTCAGAATTACTCTCAAACCAGTAAATATAAAATTTGATTCGCAGGTCTGGAAGTAATTCGTAAAAGAAAGAAGGATTTCGCATTTCGTAAGACTGAGAGTAAAGAGAGACCAATATTGAGATTATTGAATTGTTCCTTTATTTAACAACAATTTGACGTAATAATAAACGGAGGATTAAATTAAATTGAAGCAAAGACACAAAAGTTTGGGACTACATTAACCCACCAAAGTCGTTTAGGACGAAATTGAAAAAAAATCACTATAGTCAAATGACCATTTTAGGTATTAATTCAGTGAACAATAATATTTTTAAAGAAAACTTTGATATAGTAGTAATATTGGTGTAAAAATGCATATTTTTCTCTTCGTTCCTAAAAACAGTGGATAACTTTTTCTCCTTTTTTCTGTATTTTTTAAGTTGTTTGGTTTTGTTTTTAAAACATATTGTAAGAAAGTGGTGCCTGCGGTGTATGTTTGTAGAGAAAGTTTGAATAATATTTTGATGATGAAAAGCAATAATGAACGTTAATAGCTTTACAGTTGGGAGTACAAGTGAAAGTTCACTTGAGCATTCTCACATAGGATGCGGGCGAGGCATGAGTGGGTTATGTCGTCCTTGAGTATCGCTATGGAGGTTCGGGGGCGTGTGTTGCTGTGTTTGGGTGGTTCTAGCAGTATTGTTCTGATGCTATGTTGGACCGTTGTCCAGCATGCATACGGGGACACGGGGGTAAGATGCATCGTTCGTTATTCTGCATTTTTTTTTCTCTTTTTCTTTTGTAAAATTTCAGACGCGCTTCCGGGATTAGTAGATTAATGGTTGCATAATTTTACGGTTACTACTATGCTTATGAATACTGTTGCATTTCACTAACTCTATCAACCTGTACATCATAACTTCATAACCTGTACATTAGCATATACTCCATAACGTGGTGACTCTAATAGACTGCATAATTGTACATTCGATAAGTCTTTTCGCCAAGCTCTATGCTTACAATTTAGAGCTCTATGTTCTACAGATATTTTACTGACGTATTGATGTTCATAATCGTGCAGAGACTTTTGTTCATAATTCGAGTCACATAACTGTTACATTCATATTCCCAGGTACTGCATAGATGCAATAACTCTCAAAAACTGTAGATCAGGTAAGCTCCAGCTCACACTACTTATGATTCATAACGGCAATAACTGTACATTTTCATAACTCCATAACTGTTACACTTGCCAGTAAGTCTTGAGAGCTCTGATAGTCACCGACATGTTAAATAGCCCTTCCGATCGTGGTTGTCATTAATTTTTCACTATGTGTTACATAACTTGTAATGTTCATACCATTTTAGAGCTCTGTGTTCCATCTAATTTCGAAATTTGCGATGTATCTGTACACGGTTCATAGACGATCGCATGGAACGTACAGTCATACAACCGACACAACTACACTTGTTCTATAATCCAAAAAAAAAAGGATGAATAATAATTATAACGCCGTTTAACGCAAAACACGCGCGATTTTTTTTTTTTTAAAAACTAAATGACGCGTTTTTTTAAAACGACGTTTGTCGTTTGGCCGTATCCACGGTCCCATGGCATAATTTGCCGTGGTTCAGCACCTCGTCCCTTAAGCATGAGGTTGGGGTTTAAAAAAAAAAAAAGGGCTCCAAAACTGGTTGAATACAAAGTCTTGTTGGGCCCAAAAATTTGACTTTTGTTAGAAGAATTAGTAAAATAGATCCGTTGATAAATTCGAGTAATTAAGCGTTTCACAATTTGAAAACTCAATTTTTTTTCATACCCGGTATTTTTAAAAGAAATCGACCTATTTAAACCACGATCATGAGCAAGTGCATAAATAGACTCCTGAAGAGAAGTGGATATAGGAAGTTGTGTTGTTGAGATCTCTCTGGCTGTAAATATCCTTGAATTTCCTCCATTTTAATTTGGATTTGGACCAAAGGCAGAAGATTTTGAGGTTATCAAATGATACATAGTGCGATACAGTCAAAACAAGGTATTTATATATATAATAATAAATAGAGTTCGAATAAGAAATACCTCGGAACCTGGTAAACTTTAAACGGATTCGCTAGACTCTCCTTAGACTCCCCCATTCCATTTCATCGATCTATATATATTATATATTATAAAATTTAGAATAGGATAATCAGATGGTTAGAAATCCTTTATTTTGAAAACCGAATCGCTCTTTTGATTTCGGAAAAACTTTTTATCAACATACTTTTTCTTTTACACACTAATCTCCATTCCAGAATAGTAGGATTCATTACAAAAAAATAAAGAATCCACTCGTGAGGCGAGAACCCCCTTCCCGCCGCGGGCACTAATCTATTTTGATTTTTAACGTCTAATTAGCTCGGGAATCATTCAAATTAAGAACCAAAGCTCGTTGCTTTTTCTTTCCCCAGAATTGAATTGAAGCCCCAGCCTTATCCATTTATTCATTCGACCTAACTAGGATTTTCATTTTGTAAGAATTCTCTAGTAAGACTCTCAGTTGATACGACATGCTGTTTTTAACATCCATTTCCCCTCAGGATCAGTCGCGGTCTTCCAAGCTTTACCGATGGTATAGACGAATCCCTCACTTCATCCAAATGTGTAAAAGATCCTAGTCGCACTTAAAAGCCGAGTACTCTACCGTTGAGTTAGCAACCCGAAAAAAAAATATAGAATTGGGGAATTCTATTAGAGACTGTATAGATACAATCCGAATACAAAAACAAAAAAGAAGACGATTCAGTCAAACTGTTGAACAAAGAATCTAAAAAAAAACACACACATTTTCGAATTGACAATTTTTTTGAAACAAAAAATAGATCCACTTCACTTATCTTTACTTAAATTGACAATTTAAATGAATTATATTTGTTTGATACGCTGTTGTCAATAGAAATGTTGAGAAAAAACCCAATAAAAAAAACAAAAGAAATTCCATTTTCAATTGAAATTGGTTCAATTGAAAAATGGAAAAAAAATACTAATAACTAATATATGAATAATTCATATATTCATTTAAATGAATGAAAATAAAACAAAAGGACTTGTATTGGCACTACCTATAGAATCTAGATATAAAAAAGTGTAGCTGGAAAAAGAAATGAAAAAATAAATAAAAAAGAACACTTTCATAATGAAATTGAAATAAAGGCTTTTTCAATTCAATATAAAAACAGAATTCAACAGAAGCAATGATAAATCTAAAAAAGATATACAAATAGAGCAGGAAATACAAAAAGGGTGGTTATAAGTCTAACTTTGATCTTTTATTTTTGTATTTCCCAAATTTTTTCCTTAATTGAATTTCGCTTGATTAGGACGAAGTTCCACCCCCGACCTCTTTAAAATATCCTGAACAGTTCCTGTAGGTTGAGCACCTTTTCGAGGAAATATAGAATAGCCGGAACATTTAAATAAGTTTGATTCCTTATCGGATCATAAAAACCCAATTTCCGAAGATCTTTTCCTTCTCTTCGGGATCGAACATCAATTGCAACGATTCGATAGACGGCTCATTGGGATAGATGTAGACGAGCAACACCCCCCCTAGAAACGTATAGGAAGTTTTCTCCTCGTACGGCTCGAGAAAAATGAAGGATTCGAGGTTTTGCCTATGTATGAAATTTTTCTAAATTAGAACAAAAAATCAATTAGACTTTGATTTAATTTTTTGCTTCTTCCTTCATAAAAATGAAAAATAAATCATTCCTACTCTCATAACTCAAATTGGATAATTCTCAAATAAAAAGTTTTAGAAAATTTCATTTCTTGAGCGGTCTTTACTCCCCCTATGCTTGTCTCGTTTAAAATCAAATGAATTTGGATTCTTCCGTCTGATCCAGTGATTGAGACAATTAAAACGGCGTTTGCTTGTTCTGGGATCCTTTGATAGTTTGTTTTGAATCATTGGGTTTAGACATTACTTCGGTGTTTCTTAAGACTTTCCTTTCAAAATGGCAGCAACATACCTTTTTTTTATTTCTTTCTACCAAAGAATCCTACAGACGGTGGATTCCCGCATGATACACTTCGGATCGAAAAAGTTTGATCAAGTCTAATAACTTTTTGGAAACTTCCTCGAATTGGATTCTTTCTATATCGAAGATATGTTTACGAAGTTGTTCCAATTTATTGATTGGCATTAACCCTAGATCCCTGCCCCCAAAAAAATTAACTACTCGAGCTTCATCATGAACTATTTCCATGAAAACCCAACAAGGGTTCTCGTGGAACAGAACAAATGATGTCGAGTCAAGAGCATCTTCATTCCTATATCAAATGGTGGATCTAACAATCCACAACGGATCGTGGCCTTCAAGTCGCACGTTGCTTTCTACCACATCGTTTCAAACGAAGTTTTACCATAACATTCCTATAATTTTAATTTGGAACCGGTATGGACTTGATTCAATTATGGAATCATGAATAGTCATAGGTTCTATTATTGGTTCGGTTGATGCGTAGACATCATGATCTATAAGTTTTCTCTATTTATATATACTATATATAAAGATACTAGATTCTAGATAAATTAGTATTATAGATTAGATAGCTGGGGTAAAGATTTTTCTAAAGAAGTCTTAGCAAGATCCCTTCGGAAACATAATATGAATAATCTATATTCAAATTTCAATATTTATTTGAAAAATATTGAATTTCGGAAATTGAAATTGTTCATTTCATATTGTTTAACTCCGGAGTCATTACCCTTTCAACAATCTAATCTTGCTCTAAAGTAAATAAAATTGATAAATCACCACAGCGCTATATAGATTTCTCATTTTTCATTAGAGCCAAACCCGAAATACTTCAAAAAAATATTCAAAGAAAACAAATCGGTTACTTGTTTGTTTGTTAATGAGATTTGGACAAAGACATCCTATTGAGCGAATTGAATTAGGACCAACCTCCTTAGGTTAGTTTAGGTTAGTTGGTTAGAATCCAAGAGACCCACAAAAAACAAAAAAAACAAATGAATTACTATTACTAATCGAGGCCGCCTCTTTTATGGGATAGAAAAATGGGATGGGGAATAGAGATTCTTTCATATCTCGATTCCTCCTTTGTTCACTAAAAAAAAAGATTTGTCGAAGATCTAAATTCAAACAAGAATCACACTCCATCTAACATTCAAATTGAAACAGAACTGAAAGATTCAATGAAAGTTAAAACCAAAATTTGAGTCTCATAGAATTCAATAAGAAAATAAAAATAAAATGCTCTGGGACGGAAGGATTCGAACCTCCGAATGGCGGGACCAAAACCCGTTGCCTTACCACTTGGCGACGCCCCATTTCGATTTGTCCTCGACACTTATAAAAATTAAAGTAAGTATTGGTTGTTTGTCAACTCGATTTCAAATATCTATAGAATCGATTCGATTGTTACTAGGCTTTTGAGATGCGTAGTTTAATATGTGTAGATATTGAATTCAATTGAATTGATTGATCATTGCATATTGATCATTACATAGAATTCAATCTAAGATATT
>VALG01010529.1:7309-19402 GCA_009835305.1 Ipomoea purpurea
GACCGATCATTCCCATCCGTGGTGTGACCCACAAACGTCTGGCTCTGTAGGAATTGGGACGAAACACCCTATAGATTGTTCGATGGTCAATTGTCGGGTATTAAGCTATTATCAAGATACCTCGTCAATATTTCTCTAAATAGCATTGTACGGCGTAGACGTAAACAGCAAACAAAACCAATAACGAATAGTCCCAGTACCTACGCACCGGCCCGTACTTTTGTCTCTGCAGAAATCAAACGCAGGTGAGTCCCAACTTTTCTTGAGGGTCTAAGATTCTACTATTCTTTATAATTGAACCTTCATCATAGGTTTATTAGAACTTCTCTCTCCTCAATCTAGGCATGAATTCACTTACAAAATTACAATATTTTCATGCTTTCTCTTAATTGAAGTGTCTCTATGTCAGCTGCTGCGCCATTGGAATTTTGGCAATCACAAATGGCGCTTTAAGTTATTGACCGCTATGTAACGATGCGTGTCGCTCATGGCTTGTTTAAAAATCTATCCTTATAAATTTGTGACACTAATTTTATAGATTCTACTTTCATTTCAACAAAACATCGAATACTCTAATTCATAATTACCATATGATACAATGCATATTGTTAATTGAGAGAGTGTATATCTTTTGTGGGCTGTGACGTACACGTATATCTTGTAACTCTCTATAAGGTCTACCAACAAAATTAAATTATGATCCATTACTGTATCCTAGATTTGACCTTGAGCATAATATGAAATCAATATTGTCTCCGCCTAATTATTTATCTGACTCCTTACAAACCTCTTTCCTTCATGGCAGACATCCTGTAATGCGCTAGTCTATTAAAACGAGCGATAGATATTTCATAATTACCTATGCATTCTATATCCCATACTTTTTCTTTCATTAGAAAATGGAAACACAAATACAATCTTATGTGTTATCAAACATTCTAATTTTTAGTATGAGTAGTACTTACAATCTCTACTTGAAATTTCAATTGATAAAAATTTGGTTTTATTATCATTAGTTATATGTAAAGTAATTTTTCAACAGCCGATTTATAAATTTCAATAAAGGATCTTTATATCTTTATAACTGCTAGTTCTGTTGATAGATCATGTCGGATTTTCTAGTCACGCATTGTTTTTGATTTTATGTCATTTAAAAACCAATATAACTCCATAACTATTCAGACTGAATATATTTTTACGTTAGAAACTATTTTAATATATTTATTTCCTCAAATGATTTTCTCCCTATTTCTAGTATGGCAGCCATCACCTTACTCTACTTTTAGTGGATTATATGTCAGTCTTCATACTTCCTATCTATACTTCCTTTGTTAGCCCATAATCGATTACTTCATTATTTATCAGTTATCCAACCCAATTGTGCCGTCTCTATCTCAATTTTACGGTTATCTATATCGTCATTTTTGTTCAGTAGACCTCATTAAACTCATCTTACTTATTTCACACACTGGCCATCTCTTTTTTTAATTCACAACAAGTTCTTACAGCATCCAATTGGTTTAGATACCCAGAGTTACTTAGTTGAGTTGTATTTCTCTTTGAGACTTCCTCTCAATCTATCCTCGTGTATTACTCGAATCCTACTCTACTCCTTCTCATAAATCGGATACCTGGTCCCATTTTCAGTAAAGCCTAGTATGTCAATTACGAATTCATGACCGTCGCTCGTATTCCACTCTAATCGCCGGTCTCATCGACTCCTCAAGTGCATCCATACTCAGAGATACAAGCATCTTGGGTGATGGGGAATCGATATTTTATTTTTCTTTTTCGTGTGTAATCTTGACATTTCTTTCTTCATCATCGTCAGATTATAATTCGTTATTTTTCTTTTGCAGCTTCCACTATAAATCCTCCTATATTCTATAACCTAAGAAACATATTCTATGAATTCATTTACTCAGCTAACCCCTATGAAGACTATACTATAAAACTACGTACTCAAGTACATCAAGCGCTTCATTTAGAAATAACTCAAAATTATTTACTCAGATAATAGCAAAACCAACCCATATACACGATCAACACATCACAACTAAGCAACATCAATACCCCAGTTCATGATAAAATTTGATTAAATGCTTTTAACGAAAGATTAATGTGCTCATATTTGTCAGAAATACAAGCATTCGCGGTGCTGCACTATAGATTAAATGCCCTTGACATTATTTAGTAAGTCTATACCTAAAACTCCATCATTATCAACTATTGAATGTCCTACTCGAACTAACTAATTCCACTATCGAATCTCTCTCGTTCCTATTCTGAATAGGTATCTGCCTAATCACGGTCTAATCTACCCAGTAGCCCTCAGCTCATCCGATATGACTCCAAAGCTAGCGACGTTGTTTCTATTCACATGTCTTGTTAAAAATAAAATTGCTACGACTTCCTAATATGCTGCACCCTACATCTAGATCTGAGCACAGCTATACCAAGCAGAAATGCGCGACCAGAGATCAACTGGTGAATTAACACTAAGATTGTCGCCGTCCAGACGACTCTTATCCTTCTTATCTTCAGACTCGAAGAGTAGACACTCTTGTTCCTCTCGTTCGCGCAGCTCTGTCTTGTATTTTACTCTTTCTCATTGCGGTAGATCAACATAACGTGTGTGTTCAATTCATTTTTTCTTTTATCTTCGATTGTATTCACTACTGCACCATAATTAACTTTTTTGATTTAATTTTGACACTTAAATATATAACTTATATATCTTAAATATCTGAGAGTATGTTAGATAATTTGCGATATCGTCCCCTGCTTAGACTACTGGTTTCGGATAATATCTTATTTTTATTATTAGAATGCTACTTGGTCCTCGTCAGTAATGTATGCCGTAAACAGTCCCTGTTGAAATTCCCCTGTTGGTTTTAGGACGCGCAATTTAACTGTTACTACTTTTAAATTCGAACTCTCATGCTGTTAATAATTGCGCTTCATCACTCGCCTCCTCGTCCTTCGAATAAATCCCCTGGCTACTTCTTTAGCACATCCTTTGATATGTCTCTGGCGCTGCTCGTTTCACAAATAAAATATATTCTATACCCTTATACTATTGTATCTGTCAATCAACTTAAGAGTGTAATGAAATGATACACTCTCTTCTGTTCTCATACCGATTAGACGCTTTCACACATATCTCTCAGAGCTAATTTCATATCTCTTGCTTCTAGATTTTATTAGTTGGTGCAACTACATACTTGTAGTCCAGTCCCCCGCTTCTTTTTGTGTTATACGCTGAATCTGAGTATCCGTATCTGTACATATATCTGGATCTTATTAGCAATCTTATTGTCGGCATGATCATTTTTTAATCTCTCGTCACATATAAAACTCACCCTGTGATACCCGTCCGTGTACTGTCACCCTGGTCAACTCGACATTCTCTGAATTACTGTCTTCTCTCTTTCAAGTATACACACGCAAACTCTGATGTCCCGGTCCCAACTGATCATCTCTCTGACCCACTAAAACAAGATGGCTGTACTTTTTATATTTTATTTGAAACAAATTGATACTCCCTACTTAATGCACCTCCCACCCAATTCTGACGATAAACAATACATTAGATGCCGCTCTCGTATTCCTACTAACACTTTCTATAATCGGCCTCTTCGCTCGACTCAATTGACTATAGACGAACACTCCCACTAAATCCTTCATCACACACGGCACCCTCACCACATATACATCCCACTATGCACCGACAATCCTACCTCCGAAGCTCCACGCTCTGTATCGATGAAAGGGAAACTCAGACTACACTTGACAAACAAAAGCGACCTACACACAAATGTATTTGTTCACCTACAGGTATCAAATTGCTCATCTCTCCTACTCGACTAATTACAATAATGCATTTTACACCCCGTCTATCCTCTTTAACAATACGCGCTAAATTGCTCTAGAATGGGATTGTACTCAACTCCGAGGTAAAGTATCAATCATAGAGCTTGGTCCCGACCTCTCGTACCAAGTCACTAAATCTAATTCCTATATACTTGCTTTATATAGACGGTGCCAGATCGGAAGCTTGGCTTCGAGTTTCAATCATAATCTTTATGCAAACCAATAAAACCAGGTAGCAGATTCGCATCGTCTGTCGAAGATACTATTAAACCACAGAAACAAGACCCTACACCACAACTACATGCCATGAGCACACATAATTTCTCTATCTTTGATCTTCCTACTTCTAGCGCGCCACGATCTGGATCACGATTGTTCTCTTGGCATAATGCCGCCAGTCCTCCGAACTTCGTCTCCGCTATCACCATCTTGCATTCTATACTCATGTCCCTCGACAGTCTCTGATCTTATACTGACAGTACCCTCAATCGGCCATCTATAAAGTGCAGGTGACGGGGGTATTAACGCTTATGAGATACCCCTACTCTTCAAACTTTGCTTATTTCACACGGTGCCCATCTCACATGGCCCCGTACCACTTCAATAAAATTAATTTATCTTGCGGATTATGAAGCCTGTCAGCCATCTAAGATGACAAAGGACGAGAGAATATAGAACAGTTAACGCTAGGTACCCTCCAGTAGCCTAAACCACGTAACAGTATGATAGCTACTCTGTCACTCCTCAGAGATCTCTTTCACACTGCACATTCACCTATTGTATAAATGCTCTCATCAAGGATATAGATCCACTTCTTTACTTTTTTAATCTTATTTGTATAAGCTTATGCAACAATAACCGTGTTTTCTTTGATCACCACTTTGTTATAATAACAATGAATAACCAATAATTGTAATGAGTCATAAATTACTCTATTATGATATAATTCAAAGATTTATAATTCCTTCTTAACAACCTTTAAAAATAAAATTTGTTAAATAGGATATGTTAAGAATATGACAACTAATTGATATTATATGCCAATCTATATTCACAAATTTTATAATAATATAATAATTAAATACATGTCTATTTTCCTTTTTTAATGCACTCAAAGCTAATATATCAACATTAAATTTATATTATAAAAGCCAAGTCATTTATTTCAAACTAATCTGTACGGACAACATATTGTCTCTTTTTGTAAATTATTCAAGTTCAGTCTCCTTCCTATTTCT
The DNA here is from genome assembly GCA_009835305.1 of Ipomoea purpurea. Taxonomy (NCBI): domain Eukaryota; kingdom Viridiplantae; phylum Streptophyta; class Magnoliopsida; order Solanales; family Convolvulaceae; genus Ipomoea; species Ipomoea purpurea. The sequence goes on from VALG01010529.1 coordinate 12,421, forward strand.
TTACAATATCAGCTAAGGCAAATGTGGGTCGGCCTACGAGCATGGTAGTAAAACACCACCCCAGCTTTAGAATGATTGTAAGAGCTCTCTAATTAGACCTTTCATAAGAGCCTTAGGGGGTGAGGGGCGTGCTGGACGGGCGGGTTTCGTTTCGCTCATTGTCGACTATCCCCCCTCCCGCTACATACGACGACAGATTTGACTGAAATTAACCGAATCTATTCGCGCTTCAGACAGAGCCTCCGCACCGCAGTAAACCCTAATACTCTCTAACATATCCCAACTTCTCCATTTTTTCTAAATCGTTCGGCATTCGTCGGAAGGAATGTGCTCGACTATAATGATGTGTCTGACTATACATTCGAATATTATGACCTCTGGCAGGCAGCCACAGCGGTGGAACCAGCCACCGAATCTTCACTCGCGCTAAGCTCATGTGAGACCGGCCTGACGCCTGCATCACCTATCTCTCTCACCTCCACGCTCTATCTCGTGCTCATTTAGTGGCAATATCAAGAGGACGTGTGCAGATTATTGGCTATCCTCATAATTCAATCTTCTTGCAACATTCATCGTATTTACCGCCAGTTGAGTGATAAATTCAGGCTGCACCCACAGACGACTATGAAGATAAATACGCCAAAGAGAATGATTCTCTGAACGTCGCGGGCGCTCGTGTCTGGATATTTTAGTCTTTGTCGGAATTATTAAACACTCTTAACGAATCTTGACAACTCCAACTACTTCCGATGCGATGAAGTAACTGACTGGGTTCTGTGATATGTACATACGGTATTTTTGCTGAGGAGGCAATAGACGCCCTCGTCTATGAGAGGTTTTTCGGCTTTGATTATCTCACGATTGCAACGGGAAGGGCGTGGTATGATATAGCTGCTTCGAAGGTGAGGCTCCGGATTGTTGAGTTGGTATGTGCTTGGAGAAAGGCCTATAAGCAACCTTGCCCGGCACATAAGCTCAGATGACTCAATGGCAGAAATAGAGAAGAGTGGTACAGTGCATTCTTAGGGCAGGCCTGGCATCGGGCGTGTGTGGGATAGTAATATGGTGGCTTTTACTAGGCGAAGTGCACCAAGGTCCTACATTTTTATCATACAATAACCACAAAATTTACCTTAGCCTCAGGTGGTTTTGGTTATAATAAAGACACGAGTTCGCTGAACGCTAACAGGCTTAATATGTAGGCATCTTGTCTGATGAGAATTGTATCACATATAGGAGTGATGAGATAGATCCTAGGGTCCTAGAGCGTTCATTTACATACCCTGGTTCAGCCTTATGCAAGGGGGAAAACTCTATATATCTCATACTTTACTTTATCTCGTAATTTGCTAGATCTTCTCTGTGTATACTTTTTCTCTCTTGTCTCATCCTTGACGGTTCTACCTGTATCCGAGTAATCTAAATGTTGATACTTCTTCCGCGAATCGGTGATAATCTTTGTAAAGGATAATTCTCATACACATTACTATGCTAACGATTGTGAGTTTCTATTTGTAACATTAGTCCTGAGATTTATGATCGCGAACTAAAATCTTGGGCCTTCTCACATTTCAGCTTTTATAAATTGCTCTACATTCAGATGAGAAGATTTCTGATGGAGACCTATTTGCTTGGATGGGCTGGCACTATACGAATCCCATTGAAACCGATCTCGACTAGTACCTAGATCTTGATGCACTCATTATTAGTAAAGCTTGTATAGACGCGGCAGTCATATTAAGAGTCCGGATACGCACATTTGTAACTGCCTAATTAGCACAAGTGGAAATGAACATACTTCCTTTTTTAATGATATTTACTTACACCCGATCGCTCTTACATTTTATTTTGTGTATATTGGGTATAGCATGATGATGTAACAGGGTCTATAATTTTGTTTTTAGTAACAAGATTAAGAACTGGAGTATTATTTCTCTCCCTTCTCGTCTTTATCTATCATATTGTTATAAATACATTAATACCTACTTCTCATATTCTTTTTAGTATGAGTACTAAGGATTACAATGAATTTTTTATTGTAATTCAGCCAAACCACAATAACCACTCTTTCATAATAGTTAACGTTAGAGAAATGGTAAAGCAAAAAAAATTCTTGGCTCATTGTATTCGGCGGTCTATATTCTTGTTAACATTTTCCACTCTGTCATACTGTCTGCAGGTAAATATACATGTAAACTGCACTTAGGATATCTAAGAATCATGGAATAATAAGAGAGAAATACAGTTTTGCAAATTTCAATTCTCCTAGCCACGAACAAAAATTTATTTATGTTGACTATAACTGATCTTTAATTAGGACGAAATCTCTGCATACTGTCTTCTCTCTCCTACTTACGAATTGTAATTCGCGTGCAACAACGAACCCTATACCTTTTGGCGAGCAATGCAGAGGTGATCGTTGGCTCTCTGATGTCATGGCTTTCACACGTTTTTCACCAAGCAACTCTATGACGCTATTTTTGTGAGATCTCTAGTAGCAGAGAACGGATTCGATAAGTACTAAAACATAAACAACAACCTAAACTCCTATAAAGCCTTGGACCAGCATGCTCTGCCTATCGCCTCATATCACTACTTCCATTCTTGGCTTGCCTTCTCGGAGTAAGGACATTCAGACAACATATCAAGCCGTGGACAATATTCCTCCACAAGAAACATAGAACCCCCTTCTCTACGCATTAAATTTCAAATATTTACATGCTTGCGATAACCCTCTGAATACGCATCTGCTGATTGCTTCCTTCGGCGTTTTGGAAATATTCGGCCTCTCATCAAAATTAAACGCGATCTATATTATGTATGACGCGTTCTCATTGCTTATATCGGTTGTCTAGTATCAAGCACTAAACTGACATCACTAACATAGCTTTACTTCCTTCTGTACAACTTCATGTAGCCTTGGGTGGTATCTCCAGGCTGATCTTTATGAATTCTTATTATAAAGACAGATCAGCATTATCAACTAGAGGATCACATATCTGTACCAGCATGACATAAAGTGCAAGGAGAGGAATAAATGATTGCTTTGATATCTTATAGCTCCTTGCTTCTCTCCTTATGAAACTCGATACGCGGCTCTGGGAGGACCTTGGTGCGTGACTATCCTGGCAACACACTCCTAGCCTGGCGATCAAGAGGGTGAACCTATGGTCATACGTAACCAGAGAAATCTTGAGCCAAACCTGGTAACCTGACCTATATAGCAACCTGAATTTAATTGCTTAACCTTAATATAAAAAGAACGTCACTAAAATGAAGCTTAATGCTCAAATTTAATTAAATACAAAGTTAAAGGTAGTTTAAGGAGCTCTTAATGAATTATTCACTTAAACATGTGTTATCACTCATTCATGAATAATTCACTAAATCACGTCACCTTTTTAAGAATTTCATTTAGTTCTTTGAGTTCACATTGATATTCTTAGATTTGCGCGTACACAAATCTGCATGTCTCATCTTGTTTTGATATCTACTTAGTCATAGCTGACACAAGCTGAGCCCTTAAAAATGCCATCGCTATATGGATTCATTTATCAATTGGTTATTCTTTTGTGCATATGTTCATATCTTATATTTATCACCAGAGCTCTAGCCTAGCACCCTCTCATGTAGTGACGGCAAGGTGGTCGGGAAGGTTTTGCGGCTTCTAGATTAGGATGGGAAAAGTTTGGTTTTCTTATATGAAAAAATTATTGTGATTGGGAAAAGAACATATAAAGTTATAGCTATTTGTTGAGATTGATCAACATCAGACATCACCATTTATCGCATCGTACCTATAATATATAATATTTTAGTATATTAACCCTGCCACACCACTTTTAATTAGCTAGTAGTCATCCATATGCAGCAGTGGGATATATCACAAAATACAGGTTGCACAACTCTCGTTCCTTCTGGCAATTCAACTATTGGTACTCCTCCAGGTTGACGTTTCCCTGGATCTAGGATCTTGTCATATCTCAATTTGTGGATCAATGATCAATGATTCAAAGGCCAAAACAATAGGCCTAATGCCAAGTGATAAATGCTGATAGGTACATATAATTGATTGTGGCCACCCTAGAACCTTCGGATTCATCCTCTTTATTTCGGCGTATCATTATATAGTCTATAGAGTACGGATTCTATTACAGGACACCAAACTAACAAAAGGTAAGGAAGCATGTCTTCTACTCTTTGCTATTTTGATGTCTAACTTTCATTACCGTCAGGTCGCAACACAGATCCGTGCAGATTCTACTCCTGCCTCATGTATTCCGTTTTGCCTGTGTCTAGCGCCGGGACAACTGTTCTTGGTTTCCCCTGGACGCGCACACGATACGTTATCACCTGATGCTTAAGACGTGACTTTGGCATATATGGCTCTGCAATCTGAGATTTGCTTTTGTGCAGACTAGCTCTTCCGCCTATATAGAGAGATCCTTGTAGAGCTTCGACTCTTCACTGTTGAAGAACAGAGTATCACTGCACCATGGGCTTGAATTGCGACTGCGCATGTGGACCTGTATCAATACGACTGGGATCACTATTTCATTATTTTGCAGTGGTATGTGTTACATGCATTTTGAATTTAAATTTCTACCTAAAACCTTATTAACTTCTGTGGATTTTAGTAGACAATGATTCTCTACCTTGTATACAATGGATATACTTTCGTGATAGACCAATGACTAGGTTATTAAGAAACTGCAATCCTGGTATTGCCAACTCACCTCTGTCTTCATAGTCTACGCTTAAACCACACACTGTCACTTAAGTCTGACGTCTTTAAGGTATATTCTATTAACTCATTCGAACCCAGACAAAGAGTGAACTAGAGAGAACCACACATATATTGATGAAACCTTTTTATTTCTCGACTCTACCGCTCAATCATAAATTATATTTTTTCATTTCTTTCATCAAAACTTTATATTTCGTCTTGTTTTCTTCAGTAGAGTGCTACGCCTGACCATGCCGCCCCGACGAATTCTGCAAGAATCATACAACTCTTCTCGACACGTCATAGCCTCTTCCGACCCTTCTGGATAGCTTCTTCTGTCGTTGGTGTTATTCACATTGACCTTACAACCACTTCTACGGGTTTCTTCCTCTATACCTCGCTCTTTTGATATTTTCTTTTCAACATTAGGAACTCAAGATGAATGGATGACGGGACCATCCCTGCTACCGTCTGGCGATCTACCTATTATATGATTGGAGACGATTGTCAGTTGATAAGCACCAAATACTCTTCACAGCCTTGATCTCAGGCTTCCTCGTCACCTGTGTCAAGCTGTGGCTTCTACGACTGCTGGCTACAGGATCGTCGGCCGGCCCGCCGGCCGCGCACCTCGGCGATAGCATGCAACTAACTTTCTCCCCCTTCAAAGCTATCTTCAGCCTAAAACGACTTTCGCTCTCAACGCGACGCCAGTATAGTCTCGATGATCATCTGCGTCAAAGTGGCTCCGTATTCATCACATATTCTCAAAAGACTCCTAAGCTCTTTTGCTCTTAAGCATAGCGGATGCGAGAGAGTAACATGTCTGTAAATATTTTCGATTACCATGTTGTTTATATGAGTCTCACCTGTACTAAAACATAGCTAACTAATTCATGACATCGACTCAAACTCATAGCACAACATTTATCCTTCCTTCCTCGCGCACACTTTGCTCGTGATACTTAAAAAGTGACAAGCGTAATTATCTACTGTTATGCCCTACAGTTCGTTGTATATTACAATACCTTTTCAAATGATTAGATTATAATGACTCTGGCAACTTAAGAACAGATTGAGGCGCCGTCTTCCTAGAAAATCATTTAGAAGTAACTCAGCAGGATTTGTTACATTTACGGAGATTGTTCAATGATAAAGCTTAACTTAAGTATCTCATACTTGCGCTTCAGTATTAGAAGAAATAATTCTTTGGAGAGGACTATAATCAGAAGGTGAGTAACAAGTCGCTCAGACAATCACTGAATTACCTCACTGGTAGATCTATGTTTTTATATTTCATCTTAAATGTAACCTGTTTGTTTTTCACGTGTATCTTCCTTAATGGACTTTCGAGTATCTCGTCGATATTAGAAATCAGCCGTTTGACTTAGACTAACAAACAATGTTAGATTACATCATTGTTCGCATTGTTACATACATGTCTGAACTTGGGTGCTTATAGTATATGAGATTTAGTTTAGAAAAAATTATCTTGTCGTCTTGAACACGCGATTCCACAGAAAGAGCTACAATGCGGTGTTTTGAAGAGTAGTATGACTGACAGTAGAAGAAATATGTATTTCCGGAGATCGCTAGGCTCTGTGATTAATCTTGACGTGGTAGTAATTTGCGGCAAGACAGAGACATCCAGCTCGTAATCAATAAAACTTTAGTTATGTTCTGGTTCTTATCTATATATCTGAAAAATAAACAAACTTATTTGTGCTACTTTCCCGCTATTCGTTTCACCTCGCCTCTGCCATGCACAACGCCAACCCTATCAACAATGAAAAGACTATGGGTAACCATTGAATATTTGACGAGCTTCCCCTGCCTCCACGAAAGATTTAGTATATGGTCATAATGAATTTATATATTGACTAAATGCCATTCTCTCATTCTTTCTAGTGAGATCTAGAAGAACATGAAATTTGGATCAGATTTAATAACCAACCGCACTCCCCTGGATTCAGTTTCTCGAGATGCGGTAGTTAGGAACTGGACTCTGTGAGTACGATATTTTCTAGCCTTCTAGCATTCCGAGATAAATGCATCATAGCCGCAACCAAAGTCTCTAAATCTAAAAATGTTTCTAAATAAAGTGTGAATATTTACTTCTATTTTATACTATCTAACCTGATCGTTTGCACCGCTCTGCTGCGCTTCTATTCCAAACAGTCATGTTCTCGACCATCCATCATTCTGGCTTCTAGTTTTTGTCCAGACTAGTGCGAAATTAGGTCCCCTCGGGCTGTA